>JAOTRS010000019.1:347091-357166 GCA_028565755.1 Dinotopterus cunningtoni
ATCAGATTGTTCCTGACAAAAAAAAAATCCCTGAGATGGAAATAGGATGGAACACTGAGAGTAACCAGACTCAACAGGGAACCCATTCTCATTTGGGTGAAATCAGATAGAAGGGACTGATTTGCAGTCATGCCTTGTGTTAGGAGGCTGGAAGTTCAATAAAATAGGAGAGGTGTTTAAGTTAATATGGAGTCCACCTTTGTTGTTGGAGGCTCAAACCGTTTGCAGGAATTTGAGTCCTGAACTATAAAGTGACTGCAGTCACAAGCCATCAGAGAACAGCTGTCCGCATCAGCTGAGTCCAAGACCACCCTCTTGGTAATGTGGAACTGTCCCCAGTCACCACACGCAGATCACAAGGGCCTGCGTGCGACGAGATCTCTAACCAGACGCGGGGCACCAGGACGAGTCAGACGGGTCCAGAGGGCAGAGGGGGTCTGGATCACTGGCAGCTCATGAGCGACATGTGTAGCTCGACAGAGAGAGAGAGAGAGGAGAGAAGAGAAAAAAGAAAAGAGAAGAGAAAGAGAGATAACAGTTAGGTATGGTCACAGTCAGATGTAACCCTTCTTATGTTCACATACACCGCTCAGAAACCATATGAATATGTGAGGAAAAAAAATGATTAACACTGACATATCCAAAAAATTAAAGTCTGTGCTCAAATTTTTGATATGGTTGAGGCCTAAAAAGGAAGCCTGTTTGATCTTTCTCACAATGAGCTTTGATGTCTGATTGGGGTAATTGTCCAAATTTTGTCGAAGTTTTAACTGTCTAGCTGATGATTTAATGTTATGGCGAAGAATTTTATCGGTAGCGTTCCTCTTTGTGATTCCATCTACTTTGTGCAATGCGTAATTTCCATGCAAATGAAAAAAAAAACCCTTAGCTGAGGGTGATGTCTGGGTCTTCTTCCAAATTTTGGCAAAGTGGCCCCACCTCCCAATAACTTGTACAACAGTTCAATTGTTTGAACTGATCTTGGAATCTGCAGTTGTTTAGAAATTAAAAAAAAGTTCCCTACTTGTATAAGCCTACCATCCTCTTTCTCAGATCTGCACTAAGCTGTTTGGACTTTACAAGTGTACTGTATGTTAGTCAATTCATATTAGTCAATCCATATTACTAAATTAATAATTTTGGGTATGTAATTTATGTATACATTTATCTTTGTGCTCCAAATTCTTGGGGTTTTCATCTGTTAAAGATGTGTGTACAATGATTTTTACCCAGAAAAAGACCAGTTCGAAGAAATCATTGAAAGACCAATAACTGTATGTGCAGCTGCAACTGTATGTTACATATCAAAGATTAATAGTATATCACAAATCTTTAAAAATATGATGAAAAGGTTTGATTGTGAACTTTATGTTTTATAACTCAATACACCGGAGTGAAAAATACTCCAGTTATTTTAACAAAGCAAGTGTATGCTTTGTTAAAATTAGATGCTTCAAATCAATTGAACAGGCTCCTGTACATTATATGATCACTTTTAATTACGTCAGTTTAAAGTATTCAATCAAATTCTTTGGTCTATAGCATAAAAAAAGCAGAAATCAAGCCAATTCATCATCTGTTCTATGATCTAGTTAATGTAATCATATTAAAACATTAATTATTATTATTATTATTATTATTATTATTGATATTTCACATTCATTTTAAATCTTAAATACATTTTAAAGAAGCAACATTCTCTAACTTGAGTACATTTTGGCTTGATAATAAGTGATAATAAGAGTCTGGTAAGTGGCAAGCTGTCACTAATAACCAAGCAAGGAAGCAATATCAATCACCTGCTAGCTCTGCTAGCAATAGTCCTTCAGTGTCAGTGATAAAGAGTGGGGGCCATGGTGACACTAATGGTATCAATTAACATTTATTATTTTTTAAATAATACAATAAATATACTACAATTGAACATCATCTTTGGTAGAGTTACAACATCCTGGCTCTGTCACCATTGTACAATTCAGGACATGCCTTTATTCAGCTGAGCATTTGAAAGGTATATCAGAGCAATAAAGATGTGACTGGAATCAATTTCAGCTTGGTATAACATTGAGAGAATGAAAAACTTTCATCATTTTCATGCATACAGAAAGGCTTTAATGCTTCAAAAGACATACAAGGGTGCGTGGCCACAGTAAACTTGAATTTATTGACACAAAATAACAATATATCTTCTATCCTCTCTTACACAGGTTTAACAAGACCTTAAACAGACAACACAACACAAGACAAATATTACAAAAACCAAACAAAACAGAATTCTTTTATTGGCAGCATCATGGCTATTTTTTGTTTTTAATTTACAAAATGGTTATTTTTTATTTAATGATTAGAATTATGTGTTGTGATTTTTTTTCTTTTAACAGTTCAAGTCATATTTCAAATTAATAGAATGCAAAGGTTTGTAGCAAAGTAGCTGGCATAGTGGTGTAAGATGTTGAGTGCATTAGGGTTTAGTGGCAAAGAAATGCGGGGAAAATAGAAAAAAAGAGGCAAGAAAATTTATTTTCTTTCTATACCAAAAATGGGAACTCTATCTACCACACAGTTTCACAATCTCAAACAAAGTGATCTGCTGGTCATTGAGTGTATTTCATGAAGTCTATTCTGTGAGAATATATTTGGCCTGAGAAATGGAGGACAGTAGATTAGTTAGTCCTCCGTATTTGGCTCTGGTAACAGAGGTCAAGTTCTTCCCTGTACAAAAAAAATAATAAATCTCTCCACTGAAGACTTTATGGACTGCTGTCTGCTTGAGGTGAACTGCCGATTGCACTCATGTCCACTGTAAAGCTCTAGGTCCACAAACACTGTAAAAATAATTACTACCTTAAAAAAAACTACTTTCTTTAAACTACATTCTAAATTTATGGGAATAAATGTGCTATAGAGGACTATGCAGAAAAAAATACATAAATAATCTCCCAGTAAAGCGCCACTTTACAGTCTGCATACTGCACGTTTGACAACAGTGTGTAGGGTGATGGCACATAGACAAATTTGTTAGTTACATGGTCAAAATTTTTGGTTTATGAATGATTATGATGGATCCGCATGCATAAGAATATTTCCCCACACAGGACACAGGACTTGCTACCCAGAAAAAAAAGGAAAAAAGGTGATGAAAGAAATGGAAGATGCATCATCATTGGTGAATCATTTAAAACAAACAAAAAAATGGAAAATATATATGTATATAGCACCACAGGCAGAAGGAAATAGCACCTAGTTCACTCATTTAGTGTTTCCTCAATGAAACTGTTTCTCATTGTGTGTGCTTTGTGATAGACTTAAGCACAAGGTGTGATAGAAAAAGGATAAAGGATGGAATCGTTCAGATACCCTGTGATTGTAACAATCCAGAAAATTACTTGCCATGAACTTGCTATTGTTGCTTGTTCTAACTTTTAATTTCATTCAGTTATGTGAAACAAAAAAAAAAAAAAAAGGAAAAAAAAAGTCAAAAGATGTGGGTCACACCTGCATCAGGACGTAATACTTTCTTCTTGGTTTCTCTTTTCGTTTCTGTCAATTTATTTCTTTTGTTCTGCTATCCAATTTTCTCTAGGATGACCGATAGAGTTGAATACTTTATTTGCACCAATCACCAGCATCCCTGCTGTCCTTCTCACTCAATGGTTCACATGCATGTTTTGAAGCGCACACAAAAAAAGAAACAGAGAAAAAAACAGAGAAATATACAGAAAGTACTTACAAACATAGAAAAAATATTTATATATATTTATATATAAGCACCATTCCAGGGAATGGGAAAACAAATATGCACAAAATAAAGTTCATTGAAGTACTGGAGGGGGGGGTGAGACACTGAATAAATGCAAGCAGAAACCAGACAGAGCTAAAAGCAGGTGGAGAGTGTGAGGAGGTTTCCACCTGAAAGAAGTGCATTAAAGCTGGAAGAATACTGTTGCTATCTCCTATACCTATACACCTATACAGCATGGGTGGCCAGAATGTGGCAATTAAAGCATAGGGTTAGCTAGCTAGGATTCAGCTAATCCAGTTTCAAAACTTGCATGTGACAGAGACAGGTACACTGAGGTCAAAATATGTTTTGGTTTGTGAGAGACCATTCTTTATTAATTTTTTTAATTTCATTTATCCTTTCTATGCTAAGTTGGTGTTTTATTTTGGAAACACAAATCTTTAGAAAATATGTTGTCCTATTCCTTTCTTTGGTTTCTGAGAAAATGAATGTTTTTTTTTTTCTTTGGTGCGTTCAGTGAACAGTCTTAGCCAATAAAGCAGGCCGGGCCAACCTCGAAGCCAAACTTCTGCGTTGCTCCACCGAAATCGTTGAACATGATGTCAACAAATGGTATTTGCTCCACTTTTGGAGTGTTGATCTCTAGAATAGTCTTTTCATAGCCCTTTTTCAACTGCAGAAAAAGAGAAGGGAGAGGAAGAGACAGGGAAAAGAAATTGGTGAAATTTGGATGCGAGTACAATTCCCTTATAAAAGTATGTATCTGGAACAATTCTTTTGTTTTTGCTGGTCTTTTTGTTGGTTTATTTTTTTAACAAGTTTTCAGAGGTAACACTGAAGGCTCAAACCAAAGGTAAACATCCAGAGATTTTTTTTTTGGTTAATCTAGCACGGTACACATTGTCAACAAGAAACACCTACAATATGAGTCAAATGTTCCAATGTTCCTAGAGGTTCCTATGTTCTAAGCTGTTTACCACATCCAAATGTAAATACAGTATAAGAAAATGAAAGCTAAATTTCTGAAATTTCTGATTTATCTTTTGATGTCAAACCCTCATGTCTTCAGTGTATAGCAAAAACAAAAGACCATTCCAATACTAAGAAAGGACTAAGCATTAAATACCGCAACTGTTCATCTGTTACTACTTGTGGATTGAGTGAATAATTTCTGCTCACCGCACATCCATCCATAATGGCAGTAATGTATGGATTGTTGTCATGGGACATCTCTTCATCGTTGGAGCCCAGGAAGCGGATGGCCTTGTCGTGAGTGTCCAGCTCTTCATCATGCCAGGCCACAGACTGGTAGCAGTTATATGTGAGGTTCTGCCGGCCCGAGGCACTTAGCAAGCGCAGGAATGTCATTTGGACCACACCAATCGGATTGCCTTCAGCGTCCATGTATGAAAGCTGTAAAGGGTAAAAAAGAAACATGGGGTCCTGCTAGCAGCTGAGGATATACTGGTAGAGGTTCCTTCTACTAGAGGTTCCTTTACAAATTACACATCACACCTTTTTAGCCAAGAAAATATTTAAAAAGCAATATGGACTAAAGTGTACTGAGGTTAATGAGTCTAAGACAACCTTCACCCTCATGTCCTGTGGATAACCTATTTTCCTAGAATGTACAAATTTTAATAAAAGATATATTTGTAAATATCTAAATGAATATTATATAGGTATAACAGATACCATATAACTAAAACATGAGCCAGGATACAATCAGAAGAGTAGTTTGGAATTTTAGTGGAGCACTTATAAAGCATGTCAAATTGAGCTTATAAGGTGTTCTCATTAAACTAGTTATAATGCTGATAAAACAATGTAAAGTGGGCTGCTAATGTGGTTCTTTTTCCTACATTATTTTCTGTTTGCTTAATAAGCAGTCAGAAGCATTATTTCTTACAGAGAAAGTACAGTAGTGTTAAATAAGAGGTTATTTATTGTCTCCATGGTGTGATGTAACATTTGCATTTTAAGAAATATGCAAATGTTCGTTCTGTCCATACCAAACCTTGTTAGAACACGCCATTTCCTCCATTTAGGTTTTACACACATGACTTAGACTGTGACAGCAAAGCAAAAGAAATTAACATGCTATGCATGCATGCATGCATAAACACACACACACACACACACACTGTACTTACGTGTTTTCCTCATCATACACTCATATGCGATGACCTCAAACATGCAAGAGGATATATAAATGTGCATACTAACACACAAACACAAAGACTGGATTCAGAATTATTTATGTATATTTAATCTAATTTAATATTATTTTGTGGTCAAATGGAATTCAAATTGAAAATTCAATAGAAAATCACTATACTATCCAGTCGATGCCGGTGTGTGTCTGTATATTGTCCACAGATTTTTATGCTTCGTGTGGACTGCCAGCACATAGAAACATTACCTTATGTTCACAGTCACTTATCATCAGTGACTGAACCCAGTAGTTATGCGAGAAAGATGTGACCATGAGGCTGAAAGCCGACAAAATGTCTCCACTTTTATCAGACTTGTCAGAGAGGATGGGAAAGTGCCTATTAGTCAACATGCAAGAGTCCAGAACACCCTTCAAAAGAGTTTATCTCCAGTTTATAGACACTGAGGATGAAGACCATTGGCCGTAAGCCAAAGTCAATCACACACAAACTGATTAATTTAGGTAAGTTCACCAATTTCCCCAAGCTATTATGAGAGTGGTGTTTTTAGACGAAGTCATGGCTTTGGATGACACATCTGCTTTCATCTCTCAGATTGGCCATAAGCCTGAGGACTCACTCTGTTGTTGTCATAGTACAGAGAAGCTCATGTAATACCATGCTCAAACAAGAGCTCCAACTGCATAGCAAGTACCATGCAGAACCACAGGTCTCCAAGAGATAGAACCTCAGAACCATGGCACCTTGGACACTAGGAACTTAGGACCTTCAGAACCTTAGCTTCTCAGAACATAAGAACTTTGGAACCACACAAATGTGGGAACTGCAGAACTTTAGAACTGAGTAACCTTAGACCTTTAGAACCTCAGGTCCTTGGAAAAGGAACCTTAGAACCAAAGTCCTCTCTCTTGGATCCCAACTTGGCCCTTTCTACTTACCATGGACCCCCGTTTGTAGCGACTATACCAAGTGCCTGGGCTGTCTTTGGGCCAGCGAGCCATTTTACTCTGAAAAATAACAAGAGCAGTTCAGGTGGTGGAAGGTGGATGGAGGGTCACGGAGGTGCTCTTACCAGTTTACCACGTTTGAATTCACTGTACCAGGAGCCTGGAGTCTCCTTCACCCAGGAGGTTAGCCTAGTCTGAGACACCAGAGTAAGAAAAAGAATGCGAGTTTAAAAAATGGGGAACATGGCCAAGAATAGAAGATGAAAAAGAAAAAGCATAATGAGGAAGAGCAAAATAAAGAAGAGAAGGGTGATTAGGAAAAGCAGAAGGAAAAATATGAATAAACAAAAACACGAAAAAATAACAAAAAGGTAAAATGAATTAGGAATTAGGAAAAGGGGATTTGGGCAACTGAAACATAGAAATAACCAATTACACTACTTAATTAGGCTGTTTTAAATCAAAACACACATCCTGGCGCAAATTAAAAGTTTCACAACAAAATGCGATGAATGCCATTTTCTGACTTTCACTCATACTGGCAAATTATGAGGGGTGTTCAGGTCAAACTGGGACTTTTAAATTATCCCAGCGTTTCAACAGTGCTTGGATACCATTAAGGTAGAAAGTTTAAACTGCCTGCTTCCTGCTTCCCAGAAACACCTTTAATGGCTCAAATATGGGGAAATGTCTTTGAGTGAGGTCAAGACTATACAAGGATGTGGCAATAACACCCAGCTGAGTTCCTGAAAAGTGCAAGTGGTGTTCATGAATCACTGTATCTAACATTCCCACAGACAGACCGTCTCTTCCACAAGTTGACCACAAATTACCTGTTGATTTTCATGGTTCAGACATTCGACTTGTCGAAAGTTCATGGGAACAACTGCAGGGCTCTGAGCCACCTCGGCCGGGATCATCATCCACAGATGTATGATCTTCTTTAAAACGTTTAACCATTCAAAGGTTTTAATGCTGCTAAGAGTCTCGTCACTGTATTGTACTTGAAGTCTTCTATATTGCATAGTACACAGTTATAAAAGGGATTTATTTACAGTCTCACTATCGGGTATCACCCAAATGAGGATGGATTCCCTTTTGAGTCAGGTTCTTCCTGAGTCATCTTGACTCAGGAAGTTTTTACTTGGCAAAGTTGCTTCCGGCTTGCTCATCAGGGGCAAATATTTATCCTGAATCTTTATTTGTGCAAAGCTGCTTTACGACATGTCCATTGGTAAAGTGCTGTACTTTTTTTTCTTGGGCTTTGCCCCTTTTGATCAAGAAGTCACCACAATGGATCATTTGTTATGCAAAATCTTGCACAAGTTTCACACCAGACACTCTTCTGATCCCTCCCATTCCAACACTGTATGCAGTGGCTGGGTTGCTTGAGGTGCTGGGTTATGGGTCTTGCCTTGGCATAGAAACAAGCAAACTGAGCTGAACCAAACGCTCGCTAAGTTGTGTGTATGTCCAAGTTCAAAACTTGTTTAGCACTAATGGAAAGCCAGGGGAAGTGTGTTTATGCAAAATGCGGATTATCTGCATGCGTTTCGCCTCTGGAATAGATTTTATTCGTATGCCGAGGTACCACTGTATCTGAATTGAATGCCATGAGCAATTTGCAGCAAATTAAAGAGCGTCACCTGATGAGTCAAGAAAAAATTACACTTTGAAAATAGGCCTACACAGAACAGTACAGCTTAACATACTTCCTCACATTGACCGTGGGAGGAGTGGCTTAACCAGTGGCTTATCCTTCACAATATATTGCTTAAATTAGACCAGTTTAAACTACTACCACACTTTTCTAGAGCACCTGCACCACCAGTGACTATGGCATGTAAGTGTGTAGCAGTGATGGCTTCCTGTACGTCTGCTAATTTTGTATTAATTCTTATCTAGCCCTTCATCAGATGTCAGGTGCAGAGCACATTACCACAGCTAGCTGTCCATTGGCAGTATCACCCGGCACTAACACGCTTACTGTGCTGTATCTTAGGGGAATATGGTCTAAGTGGAATGCTTCTCACTGAGGATTTGGAAACAGGGGGCTGCCCAAATTGGCCTACAGTCAGTAATGGAACAGCTAAAACTATGTTGAGACCACAGTTTTTGTCAATGACCCTGCAAGCATTTTTTATGTGAATACTCACCCCTTCACTCTTTTTATCTGGGAAGATACAGCTCTCTCCTCCAGCTGTGAAGTTGCAGTAAACCTTGAAAGAATCTCGTGAGCAGCCCTGGTTTGGATCAATCCAATACTCGCCTTAAAAGGAAAACAAAACAAAGGGTTGATTATTTTCACATGTTTTTTTACACCTACATGGCCTATTAATAATCAGTTTATAATATTTTGACAATTTTATGCATTGTTGTTTTGATTTGCAACATTAAAAACACCTAAAATAGGATATTAGAAAGGCATGATAAGTGTGTGCGCGTGTGTACTGTATGTGTTTGCATGTGCGCACACCCACCGTCTGGGAAGTCAGGGTGGCAGAGTTGCAGGTCTTTGCATGTGCGTGCTGGGTTGCTCTGGGTTCCCAGTGGATGCTTCATCTGCTCAATCTCCTGTTTAAGAGAGTTGAGCGAACCAAAAATCTCCTCCATACCATCTTCATAATCTTTGTAGTTGGAATCAGGCGCATCGTCCGCCAACTGGCTGCCATCAATACTCCTTCGTGCTCTCTTAGGGCTTGCAAGGATGGGCAGTGGGTGGATGACATCGCCTGGTGGACCCTTTAGGTTTGCATTGAAAGGCAGTGCATTGGTGACTAAGCTTTTCACTACTGTAAATCCATACAAATTCCTTCCATGAAACATTGTGAAGTGAAAAAACTTGAACGCTAACTTTATTGTTATGAAATAAGGCAAAACTGATCAGTATAAAAACTGAGAGTTTTGAACACATCAGTTGAGATATTTGATAACTAAAAAGCTTTTTTGAAGTGACTGCTACTGACCGGTGGGCCTGGAGGTCCTGGTACTCCTGCTTCTCCCTTTGGTCCAGTTTGACCCTACAGAGAATGCAAGACATATTCAGGTTAAATATTGACTAAAACCCAAGCGCTAATATAAAACTTTTGGTTGAGAGAGAGAGGAAACTTACTGATGATCCCTTTGCTCCTTTGGGACCAGGGGGGCCCTGCATAAAGAAACACACACACACACACATTTATATATGTGTTTTTAAATATTAACACATCTAA
>JAOTRS010000019.1:409849-425217 GCA_028565755.1 Dinotopterus cunningtoni
AATAATTATGATAATAATAATAATAATAATAATAATTATTATTATTATTATTATTATTATTATAAGATTTTAGGTTCCCCTTCCTGGTACCCCTATTTTTAACTGTTTTGAAACTTTTGAAGTGTTTCCTTACAATTGTTTTTTAGTCTAGACACACTTTGCAATTTTAATAAAATGGTTTTTGTAAAAACATTGAAGCATCTGTGATACACATGATCCCTAAAATACTTGAGGCTTGTAACCCTGTGGCTCAATCAGTGGCTCCATAGCTGATTAGTATTTGGTTTAGTGACAACCAGTGTCATTGTTTTTTCTCATCTATCAGCGGGGTGATACTATCTATTTTCAAGGAAACAAACTGCTTGACATTTTCTTTGTAAGAAGGTAGAAATTTGGTAAAATTGCAACAGGCTTTAGTAATTCCAAGTGCACCAAGTTTGTTGATACATCTGAAGAAGATGCATACATGAAAGCAACAAAAGCAGCAGCACGGTTTAAGTGTTTTTCTTCAGATGCTCCTTTTTAATCTTTTAAGTAACATTTCAAACACTATGGCAGCAGGCAAGTAATTTAAGCCACTGATAACGTTGACTGATTTGACTTTGACTTTCTTCTTTTTGGATACTTGTCTCTGGATTTATTTTTTAATGTGAAAATTTTGTGAGAATGAGTATCTTACACCTTGTTTATGTTAAATTTGTTTGTTAAAATTCACTTATACCACTTCAGCGCTGTTATTTCCGCAGTGATTAATTAATATTTATTGGTGCAGGTGTTTGTTCACATTGAGATTATTAAATTTGGCACATAACTGTTCGTAACATTACTTTTACTCAACATTTTGATTGTCTTTATGGCGCAGGTAAAACTTCAAGCAGATTTCTAAATACTGCAAAATTTTCATTAAATCCTGTCCAGCCAGTTTTTCATGATAGAATGGTGTTTTAACAGATATTATTATAGCGATTATGTAGAGGGCAATCAGTTTCAGGAGGGTGTTTTAGCGCATAACACTGGGCTCTTAGTTTGGCATGTTATTTTCTATGCCTTCTCCTCGGGCTGCTGTGGATATGTTTGTTCTAACAACCCTTTTATTTTATAATTCCTCTTGACATTACTGCGTTTTATTAGCCCCACAGTTTCAGAACATATTAGATAAACTGGTTTTAAACTTCTCGCAGAAAGAAGAAACATACATTAATCTGTTCATTTATCTTTGAAGGTTCAGTTTTCATAGTCAGCTTTCCTTTTTTTTGAGTAAGCCATGCTATATTGCACTTTCGTGTCTGTTTCTTGAGGATTTTGGTGGCTTGTAGACGCATTACAGTAATTTCTCTGTCTTTCTCATACTCTGTCTATACATGATAAACAATCAGGTTGATTGACTCTATAACGTTGATATGGTGAGGAGTATAGCCACACCTACAACAAGGAAAAAAGTGCTAATTTGGAAAAAAGCTTTAAATGTTGTGACATAATCTAGCACATGCGCATAGCTTCCATTCTACTATAAAACATTTCTATTTAATTTAAATCTGTCCAGCCAGTTTTCCATGATGCTGTGACAAAATCTGGCTGGACAGACATACAGACAGACAGAAAATTTTCTAAGACTGGTTTCGGGACCTCCGAGATGTAATTTTTTTGCAGTGGAGAAAATTCACTGGGAAAAAAAAGAGCATTTTGGCAAGTTAATATGAGTCAAAAACCAAAAAAGTATACATGAGAGTGGTATGGAAAATGATTAGGTAGCTCAATAGAGATCAAGATAGAAGAAGACAAAATAATGTTTTAATTATCAAGAAATCTAATTTTTCCTGCAGCGGAACAATTTTTTTTTCAGAAGATAAGCTTATGTGATGAGGTGTATCATAATGCAAAGAATATCCGAAATCCCAAGAACAGAATGATGAATTTGCAGTTTTCTAGAGAAAAAATATATCTACTGTATATCAAAGCCCTGTAAAATTTACTTATCGACTACGTCATTAGGTGCACCTTGCTAGAACTGGGTTGGTCCCCCTTTAATCTTTAGACCAGTCATTATACTTTGTGGCATAGATTCAACAAGGTGCTAGAATTATTCCTTATAGATTTTGGTCCATATTGAAATGAAATCATCCATGATGCTAAGAATCTTTCCAACACAATCCAAACGATGCTCTACAGGTTTGAGAACTGATGACTGTGGAAGCAATTTTCCACTATGCGGGCAGAAATTCATTATGCTGTGCGAATTCATTGTAATGTTTAATATTTTAGCTTTGTGACATGGTGTGCTATCCTATGGTCATAAAGGAATGGACATAAACAGCAACAATACTCAGGTAGACTGTGTCATTAAACCCATGCTCAGTTCGTACTAAATATACAAAGAGCATATCATTAGACCACCATCAGCCTCAACTGTTGATTCAAGGCAGAATGGGTCCATGCTTTCATGTTGTTTATGCTAAAAACATCTATGCCTTCTGAGCATAAATTAACACTTATTAGATTAGGTATGTATTTCCAGTCTTCTAATGTCCAAGTTTGGTGAGCACATATGAATTGTATCCTCAGATTCTTGTTCTTTTCTGACAGGAGTGGCACCAAGTGTGATCTGCTGTGGCCCATCTGCTTCAAGGTTCAATGTGTGTGTTCAAAGACAAGCACACTTCGGTTTTAATGAGATGTTATTTTAGTTCAGCTCAAACCAGTTTGGCCAGTCTTCTCTGACCTCTGGCATCAACCAGGCATTTTCACCCAGATAACTGACGTTTACTGATTTTTTTTTGCTGGTTGATTTTAAATCGGATGGGTTGGTACTGAAAGACAAATAGAAAGTGCACTAAGTGTGAGAGAAAGAAATGTTAGTAATCAAGTGATGAAAACATTGCGTATTGGAATGAGTGACTGTTGTTAAGCTCAAAAAGGGCAGCAGGCCATGTTGTCAGTGTGTTCTCTCCAACAGGATGAAAAAGGAGGGGAAAAGAGTGAAAACAGACTTCTAAACAGGATGACATCAGTGCAGGGAAAGCCAGATTGGAGCTGTGTAGGAATTAAACCATGGCTTCCGCAAATCTCTCTCTCTCTCTCTCTCTTTCTGTCTCTTTCTGTCCCTCTTGCCTGGATCTTGGACATGTTTCTAAGTCTGTGTTCTGTGGGAAACTACTACTAAATGAATTCTGGAGTGTGTTTTATGAATAAAAAGTTCTAAATCTCTACAGTGTGATAAGTTCAAAAACAATGTTTTGAGCACTTAATTATAGCTATTGTGTTTAATCAGTCTGTTATAAGCCTACAGTTATAAAGTTATAAATCCTATAGTTAAAAAGTTATAATGATGTACTAGTGTGGTATTATTATTATTATTATTATTTTTAGTAGTAGTAGTAGTACTAGTAGTAGTAGTAGTCGTAGTCGTAGTAGTAGTATTGCTAATATAATAGATGGCATGGTTCTCCTCATAGCACTATGCACGACTTTTCATGACGTTTTTGGGACTTTTATTATGGATTGTTTTGCTTACTGTTTCTGTTCTCTTTATTTTCACTGAGTTCAGTTCTAGTCCAGTCATTATTTTCTTTCATTTTAGTTAGTCCTGATTATATTCCTTATTGAAGTTTAGTTTTCTCTGTTATGTGGGTCAATATTATTCTTTTTCTTTTGAAGTGTTTTTATGTCAACATCTGGACGAGATCTCTCTGATGCTATTTGTGTTTTTGGTTATGTTGCTTCTATAGCTAATTGTCAAAGGTTTCCAACTACTAGCCATAGCTTTCTTTGCCTTTTTTTCTGTTCTCTTTATGTGTTGAACAAAGGTAACACGCGTGTTTACACCCTGTCTCCAAACACATCATGAGAAAATGCAGAGCCAACATATTTTGGATGTAGCAGGGTTCCCTTAAATACTTTTTGGAGGGATCTGGGATCACGGAGTATGCAATGGGAGCAGACTGGACAAGCTCTCAACTGATGATCTGATGAGCAACAGGGGGCATGTGAAGAAAGCTAAGAATCTAGCTTCTCATGAGGCACTTCAGAAAGAGCCCAACAGCAAAGATCACAAAGGTGCTAAACTGTTGTTCATCCCTGGTCATTCATCCCCCTGTCAGGAACTTATGATCTCCCTGGACAACAATCAGGTCACTTGTTCAGTCACTGCCTGCACCCTAGGCATAACTCAACTGGCCTTTTCCCCACACACTGCTAACCTTACTCGCTCTTGTCGAATTTCCTTTATAACATCAAAAGTATTCGTCCGTTTCTCTTCACACAGGCCTCTCAGGTGCTTGTTCAATCCCTAGTTATTTGACTGGACTACTGAAACTCGCTCCTGGCAGGTCTGCCTCTGTACACCATTTGTCCTCTCCATCTGATCTAGAATGCAGCTGCACAACTAGTTTTCAACCTTCCTAAATTCTTCCACACCACCACTCCACCATCTTTGCACTCTATCCACTTGCTTCCTGTAGCTTCCTGTACCAAATTTAAAACACTGATGTATGCCTACAAAGCTAAAAGTGACTCAGTACCCACTTACCTTAAAGCTCTAATCACATCACACAATGTTTGACTGATGGTACTTGTAGTTAGTAACCTAGTAACCCAATGTAAGGATCTATCCAATGACAGAAACAGCGAAACTCTTTTGCAAGTCGTTCTGGATAAGAGCATCTGCCAAATGCCTTTATTTAATGTAAGTGTCCTTCTTATACAGACGTCCTGACGGTGCGTATCACTGGGAGAGGCTTTTATTCAATTTCAGTTCATGTTATTCCTTAGGTTATCCCGAGATTGGAATATGTCACTCTACTGTGTATTGCATATTCCTGACCACATATATATTAATTAAAACATAGAAATGTAAAAACAAAATAAAAAAATCTACAAACATGCTTTGGGTTTAAAGCGCTACTAGGCAAGCCATTCTTTTTGGAAGTAAACCACTTTTATCAGGCAGGACATTGCCTCTTTTCCATTTGTACACATCTATAAAGAAGGACATCCACTTCCCACCATGTTCAATGTTGAAAAGGCAATGAGAGATAATTTAGAAAATTACAAATTTAGACACTGACACCTGCCTTGATAAGAGAAGGGTGGAGGAGCTTTGCGTTGTTCCAGGGGACTAAGTAACGTGTACAGTAGTGAGCATAAAGTGGTGTCAGTGCAATATAAGTGGAGTAGTTTTACTTGTGTGAGTATGTTTATGTGACCATAGTATGGGACTGATACAGTACCTAATTGGTGCTTTGAAATGTTTCTAGAGTAACAGCAAGACAAGATGAAGTTTGTGTTAATGGTAATGCTAATTGCTTAAGATTTCCAGTTTCTAGCCATAGTTTTCTGTTTGTATTTATTTTCTTTGACTGTTTAATAAAGACATTTTGTTTTAACATCCTGCTTCTAATTACTTTATGACAACATCAGCATCATAAAAAAATAACAACAACAACAATAACAACAATAATAATAATTGCACCAAAATTATTCTACAATGGCCAGGCTCGATTCCCGTCTCTGTGCATGGAGTTTGTATTGTTTTCCCCGTGCTTGGTGGGTTTCCTCTGGGTACTCCGGTTTCCTCCCACAGTCCAAAGACATGCAGATTAGGCTAATTGGCGTTCCCAAATTTCCTGTACTGTGTAAATGAGTGTGTGAGTGAGTGTATGTGTGTGTGCCCTGCAGTGGATTGGCACCCTGTCCAGGGTGTCCCCCGCCTCGTGCCCTAACCCTCCTGGGATAGGCTTCAGGCCCCCCGCAACCCTGAAGACAGCATTACTAACACTTAAGACTTTTAAAAAACAGGAATAACATTCAAAGATTTTGGGCCATTATTTCTAATATTTTTAAAAATTGTTTGTCGGAAATCTTTGGTCACAAATGCACTAAATCAGTTGTCAGTGATCACATCATATTAAGAGATCTGTGACCACTGATTTTTACCTCATGACCATATTTTTTGTTATTACAGTGACAGAAATGTTACAGTGTACAAACAGCATTTGTGGATTTTTAAAAATTGCTTTTGTGTTGCTAATACTTTCCTGTTCATCATAAGAAGCCTAGAAAATAGCATAGTTATGTTTGTGTTGAGTCAGTTTCCCCCTGCTTTAACCTCTATTAATGACTTTGGCATCAGTGTAGGAACATCATGGATGAATCAGACTTGTCTCTGGTTAGTACACAGTGGTTAATTTGCTGCATGTCTGGTCAGACTGCAAGATTTTGCTTGTATTCTAAGATAACCTTATACCTTTGCAGCTTATAATGGTAAGTTTGATGTAAGCCATGGTGGTCTATATTGGTGATCTTCATTTATGAAGGGTTAGAATGTAATGTGAATGTGTAATTCACCAAACCTCTTAATGGCTGGTTGTCTTTTTTCCATCTGACTCAGCTGTTCCTAGACAGAGAGCTTCTGCTCATATATGAGCTCATTCACATTAGCCCTCTTTGGACAGAGTGAACTTATGTTGAGCTATTTTATAAATTTTGTAAAATTATAGTCACAGCTGGTTGAAAATGACCAACACAAACACATAAATTAAGACCAATTAAGTTGATCTTTCAGTTATGACACAAGAAATACCCATTTTTATGGAGTTTTGTGGGGTCTAACGGAGAGAAGTGCACTTTTGATTTGTATTTTTATACCACCTTAATTTACATTGTTACAAAGCCGAGAATCCAAAAGTAGACCTTGATCCCCTATTAGCATTAGTCATTAGTGACAGTAGAGAAAAAAACTACACAGAATGAGGCCTGCCTACATCTGAAAACATGCCCAAACAGCTTAGTGCAGCACTAGCTTATCCAAATGTAATATGCTGTAGCACCATCCCAGTGTGTTTTAATGATGTAGCTTACAGCATTGTACTGTACAGTCGCTGAACTGCTGGATGTCTAAGTACTTCCATGAAGAAAGGTAGGCATCATAGATAGTTAGAGTACGTCCATGCCACTTGGGAATGTGCTGCTTTCATTTCTTGCTGTATAGCTCATAGTCCCAGAACAGGCCTAGTTAATTGGTAATGATCCAGAACCCAGGCCAGGGAGCAGACAAACAGGATCAATCAACCACCATTATCACTTAGGTTCCAACTTACTGAGACTGAGCTAAACTAAAATATAAAAAAGTCAATCTTTCTGTGTTTACAACCAGCACATCTGATCTGAAAGACTGTTAAATATTAGGTGTTTATCATCTAAAGCAATTTTAATATTATCACTATTAATACTATTAATATATATTTTTTACTAATCTGAAGTGTATTATACTGTACAGTGTTTAACTGAAATGTAGAATAGCCCAAATGAGTATGTAGCATTAAATTAAGCTAGCCCTCCTGGAAATCCACTCATAAAGCTGATCACTCTCTTGATCTTATACTAACACTCTGTCATCTTAGTTAAAATGTCATGGTAATAATATACATCTTGCCATGCTACCGTGTCAAATTGTGATGATACTATTCTCCTTAATAGATAGAAATAGAAAATGTTGTAGGAGTTAAGGGAATGCCCTCTCCTGCCTCAGGTTCTAGTTGGCTAATCTTTATCAATTGGTAGATGTACATGGTGATTTCTTTACAAATACTATAGGAAAGTTTGGTGTTCCACAAGGAATAGTTCTCTTTACTTAATTCTGATGAGAAATATACTGCTACTACAGTAGGATAGTATAGGCTAAAAGTATAGTAAAAGTATAGGTTGGATACTAATGCAATTATGAATTGCTTTACTTTGTAGATGTTCTACCAGGTGAACAAACATCCCGTGCTTGGTGGGTTTCCTCCAGGTACTCCGGTTTCCTCCCACAGTCCAAAGCCAGGCAGATTAGACTAATCGGCGTTCCCAAATTTCCTGTACTGTGTGAATGAGTGTGTAAGTGAGTGTATGTGTGTGTGCCCTGCAATGGATTGGCACTCTGTCCAGGGTGCCTTATGATGTGCTTATATCTCCTAGTTCTAGTGAGGACTGCTGCTTTCTCGAGTTAGTCCTATCCATACTGCTTTGGCTCCCAGTGAAATTTCACCTTGATTTTAAAATTTTGCTATTAACATATAAAGCACTAAATGGTAATGAGCCATGGAGTAAACTGCTAGTGTTTTATGATCTGCCACATCTATTTTTGATAACTTGTATAATGAAAACTATGGCAGGAGGCAGAGCTTCTCCTTACAAAACCCCACATTTATGGAACAGCTTTCCAATTAGTGTTCGAGACTAAGACCCAGTATCTGTGTTTACTGTAAATCTAGGTTGAAATTTTATTTGCTTAGTCAAACCTTTTGTGAATAGTTTTTCTGTAGATAAAGGAGCATAGCTGGGGACTCATTGAGGACACTTTTTGTTACACAATTCCATGATGGCAAATATTGGGTGCAAGATACTGTCTCTTCCCTCTCGTGCACTGTTCTCCCTCTCTGTCTGCCTTATGATTTTTTTTATGTTTAAAGGCCTTAGAGAGACAGATTTAGTTTGGAATTTAAGGGATATTGAGAAATGACATTTGGTGATTGGTGACAGTTAACTGGAACTGTTTAAAAAATCAACAAATGTCAATCTTGCTAGTTTGGATGTGAAGTAAGTCTGTGTGAGTGTATGCTATAAAAAGTTGTTTAGCTTCTAACCAAATACACAATTCCACTATGGTCAATATAATGACTTAAAATTTAAAAGTCCAATGTGAATCTAAACACAAGAGTGATATCCTCTGCATGGCCAGAAGGGACATGAAATTTCAACACAAAGCAATTGGGTGGAGCATTTATTTTCACGATACCTGTGTTTGCACTGCAAAGTAGTTGGAATTAATAATGTTATCAGTGAAGGAAAGAGACGGATTTTTTTTTACATAAGGTAGTTTTTCTCCAGGATCTCTTGCTGGATCTCAAAAATGTCTGCTACATCCATTTGTCAGTCAAGTTGTTTTGTCATTAATGGAATACCAAAGTAAAGCAAGTGCAAAAAAAAAAATCTAAGATGCGAGAACAAAAACCATAAACATGAATTGTGAATGAAAAACAAAAAAACATCCAGGTTATAAGCGATATTGTCTTACACACAAGCTTCAACACCAACTACATCAAAACTGTTCTGTAGTTCTGTGCTTTGTCGACATTTTTTCACTATGACACCAATCTGTACGACATCCCCAATTAAGAATTGGGGTAAATGTGATCTATAAACCCAAGCTCTTAAAGGAATTCTAATAAATTGAAGAATTTCATCTTTTCCACATAAATCATAGACCCTCTCACCAGAACTATAAACTATTTTTTATCTAAATTGTAAATAATATTTTCTAATACTTAAGTAAAAAAGAATAACTTTTGTTGCTCCCTTTCTTTCACAGATACAAACACACGCACATACACACACCTATGACTCCCTTTCAGACAATTTAACAGACATCTTTGCTCACTGTTAATTTTACTGCCAGTGACTGGTTTGTAAACAACCATTTTTTAAATCAATTTCTTCATATTGCTATTGCAATAGTTATCGCTATTGATGTATTTTGCTATAACTTCTAATGCTACTACTACTCCTACTCCTCTTTCTCCTCCTACTATTGCTACTGCTACAAAAAAATTAATCCAAGTCATATTTCTGGGGTTTAGTGATTCTGTACTATATACATTCATGGTAATAAAAGCACCTTGGGTTGTGCTTATTTTTTTAGCCTCTGCAGACTGAACTAGTGGGTGGGAACAAATCATGGGGCGGTGGAACAGGCTATTTATGTTCACCCACTCGCTCTTATCCCTTCCCCTCCATGATAATACTCTCACTCTCTCCTCCTCCAACCTCCTCTCCTTTTCTTTCTCTCCATACTCTTACTGTAATAGCAGAAACATATGTGCTCCCTCTCTCTTGCTCCCTTTGACATCATAATTCTGAGCTGCAGGGTCCAGCAGGAGGGTGGGGGACACATGGTAAACTCCACAAAGAACTTGTTCTGATTGCTCTCATTTCTCTTCCCCCTCTTCTCGTTCTCTTTCCCTTCTGTACCTCTACTGGCTGTCCTCTGTCCAGCAACTTGGGTTTCTTGTTTAAAATGAAGCTTTCTTTGTGTTTTCTCTCATTAACTTTTATGCATGAACTTCTCAATTCCTAATGACTATGACTTAAATCTTCTCTTTCTTTTTGTCCAGTCCTCCAAGTCTCCATGTGTACATGTTCCTGCACATGTATATGTTCAGCTTTTTACGCTTCTCACTTCATCCTCAGTCTTTTCTATCTTTTTGCCTCTCCCAGTTCAGGCAAGAAGTTGTTCAGGTGCCAAACTGCTATTTCACCTGAAGCACTACATTTAAATAATCCAGTGAGAATGGGCTAAGAAATGAAGGCCAACAAATCACAAACCATGGGCGGTGCTTTGGGTACAGTGACTGTGTTGCTCATCAGGTGTTTTTTTTTCTTTATCCCTTAGCAAGAGACAAAGAGAAATGGGAGAGGGTAAAAGATGAAAAAACATCTTTAAAAGGAAAAAAGAGGAGAAAGCAGAGTCACTGGAACAGGGTAAACAATGACAAAATGCCAAAGACAACAAAATGGAACTAGGGAAAATCAAGCATAGTAAACCGCAAGGTGAAAACATTGGAATTTTAGTCTGATTACAAAAATTTAAGCATTTCAGTTATCTTCTTTAAACTACTGAATGCATTTTATATAGGTTAGGTTAATAATAAATAATATGTTAATAATATGTTGCCCTGAGTCACAGAATGTTACATTTAAAATTGTTGCTATCTAATGAGGGGCTTAAACACATATTCATACTTTAGAAATAGATATTATACCTTACTTATGATGATACAATCTCTATACAAGCTTTTGCAAACAATTTGAATACACCAGTTAGTCTACATCACATGTCTTTAGATTGTGGGAGAAAACCAGAACACCCAGAGGAAACCCACTTAGCATAGAGAGAACTTGCACACTACATTTACACAGACTGGAGGCAAGATTCAAACCCCCAACTCTCGAGTTATGAGGCAAATGTGCTAAACATTAAACCACATTGCTGCCTGCTTATTGGATACTAAGAATGTTAACTGAGACTTTCGGCTAGTTGTCTTTTCACTACTTTTCTTACAACTATTTTTATTCCTCTTCCCCTCAAAAGGATTTGATGATGAAACTGGAGCCACTGCTACTTCCCAACTCTATAAAGGCCTTAATTCCGAGAACAGAACTGAGAGAATCATGATGTTCAACTGTGGAGAGAGACAGAGAGAGAGAGAGAGAGTTGGTTTAGAATGTTTGATTCATGATTCTCTAGTTTGTTAACCGCGAGTATTTTTTTTACCTCCTCTGGTTCAGAAAAATAGATAAAAAGAGGTTATTGAAACTATAGGCTAAGTGAAAGAAAGAAAGAACAAAGAACATCTCAAAAATGTTAGAAGGATTCAGACAATGTTACAATTCCTTGGCCCCTTCCATGTCTATTCTTTATCTTTTTTTCCCTCTTTCTCCCTGACTGTGAGTAGTACAGTAGAGTCAGCACTGAGTGTTTCTCATAAAAACTGCTGTGCTCTGGGTACTTGGGGGTAGTGGAGGGGGAAGCTAGAGGTTTTAAAAGCTGGAAAAAACCCTCCACTGACATTTTTCCATTAGTCATGAAGAACCTTCCAGACATCCATTAGTGGTGGCAAGGAAAGGACTGGGGGTTCATTGGAAAATGTATAAATACAAAAGAATTGCTAAATTGCTTGAGTTTGTGTAAAAAAAAGATGATGTATGAAACAACTGAATGTAGGTTGAAAAAACAGTTTTAAAAACCAAAATGGTTAAAAAAAAAAAACTAAACAAAAACATTATTAAAATGCACTAACTCTTACTTGAACCAACTATTACAAATTATAAGCAAGCAAAGTGAGTTAGACAGAGTGACAAAAGAGTAAGAGACAGAATCAAAAAAGTAGTGCGTAATATAATATTTGCAATAAAATGTTTCACACAGCCGTATTTCCTTGGAATTTTGAATGACCAAAAACACTAGAATCCATATGTAATTAGCATGCAGTGGAGCCCAGAAGTCTGAGACCACATTTGAATGTATTTTAAATTGAAAATAAGGATCTTTAAATGTTTTCATGTTCTAATCGGTCTATTGGTCTAGTATTTTGCTCATCTTAGGTTTCCGGGGGATTGTGATACTTTAGTAATTCACTGCTTTACCTACTCACAGCTAACATACGAAAAACAATACCAAATGGCAAATTGCATCAGCTGTGCTTAGTCATAGCCCTGCTAGGCAGAAGATGGTGGGGCCCTGGGCACCTGATTCAGCTATGCAGCATTTGCTATCATGTTATAGCCTTTAGAATAAACAGAATGTTGCACGGGAGAGTATTCAAACTACAGTCATATTTAAAAGTTAGTACTACCTCCTCTATTCTATGTGTTTTGTGTAAAAACAATAAAATCATCTGATCATAGTGGGTCTTAGTATTAGGCAAATTTCATCTCATATGAACAACAACTTACTTTTTTTTTACAGTACCATGATTTGTTTAACAAAAATTAAGCCAAAAAAGGAGCTATACTATATAACCGTTTACTCCGTCCACAGGATTTAAGAGGGTAAGTTGCAGCCAGCTGGTGCTAATCATCAGACCTTGATTAACTGATCATCAGCAGGTGTGCAGACCTCTATAAAAGCAGATGTTTTGTCAGTTGGCTGGTCTGGAGCATTCAGATCTGTGTCAACACAATGCCAACAACGAAAGACATAAGCAATGGTCTTAGGGAAGCAATTGTTGCTGCACATTAATCTAGATAGGATTATAAAAACCATTTCCAAACAATTAGAGTTCAACATTCTACATGGTGAAAGATTATTCAAAAGTGGAAAGCATTCAAGACAGTTGCCAATCTTCTCAGGAGTGGACATCCGAGCACATTCACCTAAAGGTCAATGCTAAGAGAAATACGGAAAAAGGAAAAAAAAAAAAAAGCTACACCTCAGATCCTGCATCCCTTACTGAGTATGTTAAAAGTTAAAGTCCATCACAGTACAATTAGAAGAAGACTGAACAAGTATGGTTTCTTTGAAAGAGTTGCCAGAAGAAAGCTTCTTCTGTCTAAGAAGAACATGGAAGCACAACTGAGAATTGTAAAACTGCATCTGAACAAATCACTTGACTTCTTAAACAATGTTCTATTTACAGATGAGACCAAAGTAAAATAGTTTGCCCCTAATGGCTAGTGCCATGTTTAGTGAAAAACAAACAGCATTTTAGCAAATACACCTCTTACCGACCACCCTTGTTGGGCCCTTGAGTAAGAGCCTCACCCCTTAACTGCTTAGATGAATAGTGAAATAAATTGTAGGTCATTCTGGATAAGAATATCTGCCAAATACCAACATCAGAATGGGTGAAAAAAAGAATTAAGGTTTTGCCAAATCCAGACATCAACCCAATTGAAATGCTGTGGTGGGGCCTTAAGAGAGCTGGACATATGCGAATTCCCAAAAACCTCAATAAACTAATGTAATGTTGTAAAGAATAAAGGACAAAAATTCCTCCACAATGATTTAAAAGACTGATAAAGACATACAGAAAATTATTATTTCAAGTTAGTGCTGCTAAAGGTGAATCTTAATTTTTTGAATCTTTGGGCTACTTAGTATTGCCCACATGTTTTTATTTTACACATTTTTTTTTTAACTTTTTGGTTAAATTAAAAATAAATAAATAAATAAATAAATAATAGAACATTGAAAAAAGTTATATGTTGTTCCTTTGAGGTTGTATTTGCCTGATACTGAGAGATGCTGTGATCAGATTATGTTTATTATTCTTTTACACAAAAACACATAGAAATTAATGAGGGGATAGAAATGTTTGCATCACAGACAGCTCTGGGGTTAGTGTAGCTAGCAGGCTAATGAGGGAACCCAACTCAAGCTGAATGAACTATGAAAAAGCTCAGATAGTCATAAGCAGTCACACAAATACACGTGATGTGTGTCCAACATATGAGGTCCAACATATACATGAGCTAAAAAGAAAGGAAACGATGACAATAGTATTCATTGCAACTCTTCTTTCAATGAATACTATTGTCATCTTTTCCTTTCTTTTTAGCTCTTTGTAAATTAGCTCTTTGGGAGGTTTTGGAATCCACAGAGATCTCCAGGTGATTATAATTACCTCTGCTGTTAAATAATGGAGAAAAAACACACAGTGACAATTCTAGTACCATGATCTTTACTGGTGTTAGTCTATAAATCGTGTCTAAAAATAATTTGACCAATTTTGCCATACTAATATAATAACTAACATGATAAACATAATTAATGTTATCCGACTAATAGTTCTTTAGTTTGCCTCACTTGTTCACTGACTTCCAGGTGTTACAATCTATAAGGGAGGACAATTCAACTAAATGAAAAGTGTGTTTAGTTTAGACTATGATGAATGACACTAGAGGGACTCTAATGCCTCTTCCAGACATCCTCTTCTATAAACACAAACACACATAGACACACAGACATACAAACACCCTGCTCTTTGCTCTCTCCTTCTCTCTCTCTCTCTCTCTCCCTCTCTCTCTTATAACCCCCCAATGCAGAAACATGCAGACCGACAGACAGACAGACTGACCGACAAAAACACACAGACATACATAGACATACATATGTAGATACATACATAAAGCTATGCCTTCACATAGCTATGATCTGCCTAACTCTAACCTCGGTAAATAAAACTATTTATTTTCTTCATAGGTCAAAAGGTCACACATACACATCCAATTTAATCCCCCAGAAAATTGTGTTATGAATGCAAATAAAATGTATGTACTGTGTGTGTGTGTGTGTGTGTGCGTGCGTGCGTGTGTGTGTGTGTGTCAATGTGTAAGGTCATAGAGGAGTAGAAGGCTTCACATTGCTGTACAGATGGAGGGATGTTTTCCTATTGACTCATCCTAGACTAAGTAAGCTCATTCTGGGACTCCCAACCTTTTTAATCTCCATGGATACTGTAACTTTTCCCCCTCTCATGTAAGTAAGTGGAAACTCTCTCTCTCTCTTGATTTTGTTCTTGACAGCAACATTGATATAGCTGTACAGTATGTATTCTGCTGAAGCAAAAAGTTTTTTGTTCTGGAACAGATAAACATTTTTTTTTTACAGTTAGCATTAGATCTTTAATGAGAAGAATACAATTAATTTAATAATAGTGGTATGACCTTATATAGATGTTAAATGTCTGCAGTTGGATTTCTGTCTTTGGACCCTGGATCACCCCCCCCCCCCCCGCCCCCCATCTCTCTCTCTCTCTCTCTCTCTCTCTCTCACACACACACACACACACACACCCACACATTTACAAACACACAATGTGGGTGGGCTGTCT
>JAOTRS010000019.1:427895-440805 GCA_028565755.1 Dinotopterus cunningtoni
AATGGCATTTTGTGAAAAGTATGTAAAAATTAATTTCAAAGTTTAAGTTGTATTGTGAACAGTTTGTGAAAAGTTATATTGTAGATGGAAAATTGCATTTCAGAAACTGTACAATTGTAGTGTGGTTGTATTTTGTGAAAGTTTTTTCAGCTAATAGAAGAGTTTTATTTAGTTTAAATATTTGTTTATTGTAAATCTGAAAGTTGTATTTTAACAGAATATTTTACTGTAATCTAAGGGAGTGTTTGAACATATTTCATATATGTTCATAATAAATTGATTGAATGTCTTATTCAATAGAAAAATAACTTTTCTTTTTATAGTTCCCAAACAATCAAGACACCATTGAGGTACAAAAGGACTTGTTACTGGGGTGGTACCTTCAAGGACAAGATTTGTAGCTTTGATTAAAGTATAATAATGTACCAGCAAGTTTATAAGGATACAAAAGGTACATTTTGCTTGCCCATGGTACAAATAATATCCTTGATGGTACAAACAGAATTGGTACGACAATGGTTTGTACCTGCATTAATACAAACTGTACCTTTATTTCCGAGAGTGTAGTGTTACTATTTTTTGCACTGAACTTATTTGTAAATAGATAAAAACATAACTCAACCAGTAACTACATGTGACTTAATGACTTGCTTTCTTGAATTTCACTGCTGCAACAGAAAAACCCACTTATACTTCAATCACCCTTTTACCATATTTAACCATATTACCATATTTTCAGAGAAAATTTTCTCAAAATAAAATAAAGAGGCAATGTATCAGAGTATGAAACAGAGTTCAGAATGCCCAGTTCAGTGCCCACAGGGAGCCCTGTTCATGTGTTATATGTTTGGATAGTATGGTGGAACTAAAAAAGGCAATAAGTTTCACATACAGCATGGTTATCAACTACTGTACAGGCTAATCGCCCACCTACTTTCAATCACTCTTCCACTATTAGTAACCCGAACTTTTATTCCAACATTCACTAGTGTCATTACAATGCCATTGTTTTGCTCTCGAATGTGTTCTGTTGTTGATTTCTGTTGTTGATATCTTGATTACTTTATTAGTTTTGCCAATTTGCTGATTACTTTTGTGTTTTGTGTTTTGGATTGTTTGAGAAATGCCTGCACCTGCAAAAGTCTCTGCCTCTTACCTCACACTATAATACAAAATGAAAATTGATTAAATAAGTGAAGATAACATCAGTACAATAAACCGCTACCCTTACCATGATCAAACAATTATGACAATGTGGAAGAAATAAAAAACTCTTAGTGCTGTTGCTTTGGTTTTTATCACAAAAAAGGAACATGACAAGAGAAGATTAAGAAAAAAAATATTGGCACACACCTTCTCAATCTGTCTTTTTTTGTTTTCTTTCAATTCAAAGTTTGCTAACTAACTGAATTTTTTGTGATACTGTAGTAGCACAAAATGTGACGCCTAGGACCTACAGTAGGACAACTGAGGTGAAACATTGATAGACACACATTTTGATTGGACTAATAAGAAATAATACATTTGGCCATATTTTGTTTAATATTTAAGTCACTAAGTATTCATTTATTTTTAATATAATTGTAATATAATTGTAGTGCAATATTATACTCACTACTGTGCTGTTATACTGAATTTAATCACATCTGTAATTATCTACAGCCAAAAATACAGCTGCGCTTGTGTAATATTGCTTAATTTGCAACTGGATCAATATCAATAATTTTCCAAACTGTAATAAAACTGGACATGTAATTTTAACATTACCCCCAACTATGGTTCATCTGGTTGCAACACACATAGAGACTGTATATGCCATTTGTGGCAAACCACACAAAAAGAAAAATCATGGAAACATGAATGGTGCCAAGAAATATAAAGGAAATCATCTCTCTCTCTCTCTCTCTCTCTCTCTCTCTCATATAATTTATTGTCATGTTCATGTTGTGCCTTTGTAAGACATCTTACACATGCATATCTTTTACTTTTTATTGTTTTCTAAAACATTGCACTTCTTCATCTCTTCCAGTCCTTTACTTAGCAGCTTACTTAAGAAGCTGCAAATCAACAATTCTTTAGGGGTTAGGTTTATGAAAACAAATTCAAACTGACCCAAAAATGAGCTAGTAGAGCAGAAAGGATATGAAGAGGGGGAAATAAGGAGAGAACGTGCTATCGATTTCCTTCATCCATCATTCCATATGTGCAGACTGCGACTGCATGCCAGATGTATTTAACTCGTTCTGTCTTGTTCTTCCTCTAAGTTGCTCAGTCTCAGTTTTCTATCATGGTGCTCATGTAGTTGTTCCTTTTAACTTTATTTTTCTTTCAACTGCTGAATCTAAATCTCAAAGCTTCAATGTATTTTCATATCATCTATTTTAATCAATGTATTTATCATAGAACAAATAATATTTTATAGATGGAGATTTTTATAGAAAAGATTGAATTTCCAGTCCTTTGATCTGGTCACATGATTAAAGAAAGTGTGTTCTGCCCCCTTATGGTGAGTAGAGGAATGTGAATGCAGTCATCACCTACTCCCCATACGAACCCTATTACTCAGGAAGACACACAACATAAACATACTAGATAGTCACAACTAAAACCAAAAATCTTTTAGAAAGAATAAAAATCTAATCTATATAAAATCAAAGCTTATTTTAGTTAACTGGATGCCCATGTACTGAAAAGACAGTTGTGTCTGTGGTGTTAATGAATGTTGGGTCAGTGTAATGATCTCTCTCTCTCTCTCTCTCTCTCTTTCTCTCTGTGTCTGGGTAGGATGGAAAATGCGTCAACTGGAACAGGATTTTCTTCTTGCACATGTAAGAGACACCCCTCCCCCCTTCTCACATACTTTAAAAAAACACTTTTTGGTTCTTATAAAGGTATAATTAAGTTATATTTAAACAGTTTAATTATAATATACTTATTAAAGCAACTCCATTATGGAATTCCTACTTTTTATGTAATATTTTCTATATATTCATTCTTCAGATTAGAAGAATGAATATATAAAAAGGGTTAATTAGAATTAAGCATTTGGGATATTACTCTTAAGCAAACCTTTCCATCTCTCTCTCTCTCTCTCTCTCTCTTTCTCGCATTCCCTCAACACCATGTCTTGAACAGTTCCAGATGTGAGCTGAAACAGAGTGGTGATGTCATCACATCCCCATGTCCACCCCTCCACAGAATCCAGAAAGCAGACAGAAAAAAGTGGGGGATGAGAGAAAGAGGAAAGAAAGGTACGCACTAGACAGTAAAAGGAAGAAAGTGGAAGATTTGCCTTGGACAATGAAAACGAGGGGGTGGTGATGTTCTTTTACTCTGAGTCAAGAGAGATTATGAAACATGCATCAAACTCTTCACACGCTGTGTGTGTAAGATCTGGACTATTTAACTTTTCAGTTCGAGTGAATAAGGTGGAGTCAAGACAGAGATTACAAAACATATACTTTCACAAAGTCAGCTCTAATTGTCGACTCACTGAAAATGATTGAAACTGAAAATGGCAAACATATGCATGCTTCTCTCTCTCTCTCTCTCTCTCTCTCTTTCTCTCTGGACTACCAACAGCACCTGGATATCCCAACGGCCTGCAGTTCCTCTGGTCCAGATGTGTGTCTGTATGTGTGTGTGTGTGTGTGTGTGTGTGTGTGTGTGTGTGTGTGTGTGTGTGTGTGTGTTTTAAATGGGTCAGCTGCTGACGACATTTATGCCAGCAAGCTGAGATGGGTTGGGGGTTCAAAGGGAGGGACGTTGTTTGGATTGTTGCTATGCAATACAGGAACAAATAAACCATGGAGAAAAAGGGTTATGCTATAGAGCCGCACATACAAACACAAGTGCCTGAAAACTATTTGGGATTGTTTCTTAGCTCTGTTAAAATTGTTTGTTTCTTGGGTTTAGATTGATTTAGATATCAGAAGTGTAAGCATGCATGGGTGTGTGGTTGTCAAAGTTTCACAGTTTTGTAATTTTTAAGTATTAGTGACACATGATTAGACTGAGGCAGTGGAGTTTCAAACCAAATTGTTTTCACTCTTTTGCATTACAGTGGCTAGCCGAGCTACAGAGGTACTCATCACATTTCAAATAGTCACATGTAGACAATAGTCTATTTTCATGATAGTTTTCTTTGTTTTCATGTATAATTAATTTTTTCTCTTTTATAGGAAAAGGTGTAGAGATAGAACGTACACATAAAATAGACAGACTGCTACGGCTATGATCCATTCAAATCAGCTCCTTTTATTCCCTTTAAAATCAAGTCTGAGCAGTGCCATCGTAATGAAATACCTTTATTTCATCCAGGCTTGGTTACTGGGATGTATTAGACACAAGAATCAACCATTCTTTACTCACTGGTCTGCACATTGTTTAAATTGCTGCTACTAGACCTCTGACTATTTATTGGCTTTTGGTTTGCTACTGGATTGAATTTAAGTTTTTTTTTTTTTTTTTTTTTTTTGTATTTATGAACGTTGATGGTTCAGTGCCTTTCTATTTTTCAGAGCTTTTTTACAGTACATCTCCACACCCTCTATGACATTTAGGTCCATTTAGACTCAACTATAAAGGAGATTGTGCCATTGTGGCAATAGCTCCAAAACTGTGGAACAGTCTCCTGTCAAACCCTCCACATTAGGGATGAGCTAACATTGATGCCCTTTAAGTTGCTTGAACTAAAAATATTTTTTTCCTCATTAATATTTTTTCTTTACTTCCACTATATGTGTTCTTATGATGTATTGTGTGTTTTATTTCCCTCTTAATGTTGTACATTAAATGCGCTTATGAATAATGATGACTTTGGCTCTGAATTTTTTGAGTTGTCCATGCTGTCCCCATTGTTTCATTGTCTAGGATAAATTGGTACAAAGCCATGAATAAGTTTGGAAATTATGCATGATGAGATTTATGAGATTAAATTTTTTTATTGGCACAAAAGTTTAAAATCTATGGTTTAGTAAATAACAGGCTGTTAATTTCTGACTATAAAAATAAGAAGTGACCACAAAAACATCTTACCACAATAGCAATATGCTACTATTAGCCAACAAATTGTGTTTTCACCAGCACAAAAACTGAGCCAAATATATTCCACCAGAAAATAAGTTTAAAACAAACAGTATTTAAAAAGGTAATGTCAGAATGTCTTTTGAACTGAAAACTTTTCCCACTATGCACTCGTTGACTCCTCTGAGGTTTTCCAACATGCTGGTTCAGCCGAATTCTCAGACAGACGTCAGATTGTATTTTTAGAAGAGGCAGATGAAAGGAAAACATTGAAAGAAGGAAGTAGAAAATATTTCTACACTGGGACTAAGTTAGACCCCAGCCAATATTAGTAAAGCATAAATGCCTGTTAAATGCTGTTTAAAAACATATTCTCAGTTTCTTTGTTTCATACATTCTAAAGATGTCATAGTTTATATGCTGTCATATTTGGTCAGAGGAAAAAAGTACACACTTCTTCAATCTGTAAAGTAATCACATAATGGTCAGTGACACAAAAGATACACAACAAACTTAATATGCATTTTTTGTGCAGAAAACAAAATTATAATTTACTCCCTAAAAATTACAAGTAAGTTTTACTTATATTTTACTTTGTAACTTTTACACAGTACAGTATATAGTACATGAAGTCTAAATTCTGGAACCTAAAAAAAAAAAAAAGCAGTACAGTAAGTATTCAAAACAAATAAAGAAGGTTTTGTTTTTTGGTTTGTTGATTTACAAGGGTGATAAGCACAAATTCTAAAATATTATATCAAAATTGTTTTGGTTGTATCAGTGTGAATGGTGTGTGATTTTGCAAAAACTCCTTGTCTTTGTAAATCTTGTCATAATAGATACAGCGGCCTGTAGTTGCATTTGTGGCCATGTAAATATTTTTATTTACATCTTGAGATATTTTAAGAAGACAAATAAGGAGGCATTAAGGCTGTGGCTTTGCTGACCTCTTTTAATTCAGGAGACATGATGGTTGTTTTTATTGTTCAGATGAAATAAGGTTCTGATGTCCACAGGTAAGACACTCCAGGTTATTATTAAGAGACAGCTACAATGAGCCACAACTCACATTGACAGAATAAATGCTTAATATTAGAAGTGTGATTACATTATGCATATTTGATTCTCGAGTGATGCTATCCATAGTCAAGATTTTATAGAGATTAGATTGGCCATACTTTCCCTGGGAGAGCGGTGGCATGGTCACACACCCACATGAATCATAGCAGCCCTACTCAATCATTGTAAACTGTGACCTCAGCCGATGGCTTCCTGTGCATAAGATGAAGAAAATGTTAGCCGCCCTGGTGTCTTGTTTTATCTGCATATGTTAAACTCAATTTATTTCAATTCAATTATATTTGTATAGCGCTTTTAACAATTGACATTGTCGCAAAGCAGCCTTACACAATCAAAAGAATTATTTAAGTTTGTATGAGATGCGAACATGTATGAATCAAAATAATAAGTCTGTTCCTGATAAGAAAGCCGAGGACGACGGCGTCAGTGGGAAGGAAAAACTCCCTGAGATGGTAATAGGAAGAAACCTTGAGGGGAACCAGACTCAACAGGGAACCCATCCTCATTTGGGTAAACAGATAGCAGGGATTGATCTGCATCATACTGTGGGAGACTGGAAGTTCAGTAACAACAATAGAACAACATAGAAAATAATATAAAAAACATACATATTCTAATTTCTGCTGAACATAATGTTTAATATTGAGTTACTGAGTATGTTACATAATATCATTATCAGTTCAAATCAATTGCTACCATATTTGGACTCAAATATGTCAGCAAAATTGTATTCATCTGATGTAGAAAATAAAAATTTCAAAAGCTTGTAAGCTAATAAAATAGCTAGCTCGCAATACATTGGCTAAACTTGGCTGATCCTTTTCCTGACATCTGTAAAAAAAATTATATTATTAAGTTATATTAAGTTTTATATATTATTTTATATATTATATAATATATTATATTATATTATATATTATATTATTAAGTTATTAAGTTATTCCATGTCAGACCATATCATTATAACTGCACAGTCTGTCATTTGTTAATCAGATCACATACATGTAAATCCGCCAATGATGTTATGAACCTTTTGTATGCAAACATTTTAAATGGCACAAACATCTAGCAACAGAATAGAGATTTGAAATCACTACTACTGTAGTTATGGAACTGCATACTTCTTTGATTTTTATGTGGTAATGTTGGAATAGTGCCTCTATCAGCAACATGTGGAACAAATGTCAGATTACAAATTTTGGACACACAAATTCTATGCATGTAGGCTGGAAATGGCCCAGGTGCTGGCTTGCATAGAGTATATAACAGACTTTATTTATTACATAAACCACAGCATGGTTGAATTTTCGTGATCGGTCAGAAGGTGTGCATTATTCTTCTACAAATGCACGGTCTGTCAGTTTGTGTTATTCCGGTCAAATTAAATAAAAGCCAAACATATCCTTATAAGTTTTTTTCTGTTTTTTTTTTTTAATGTGACAACAGACAACAAATCTTCAGCAGGTGTTAAATTCTGATATCATGAATTTGCTTAAAAGTGATTTCTATAATATGTATTTTCTCTTTCTTAGTTTTGAATGTGCCAACAGATGTAGCAACAACCCAGGCTCTGAATGAGGATGTTCCTTGTGCTCCTGGTAATTCAAAAGTGCATTAATTTAGTTAACAACTGTTAGTTCAAAGGTTAAATCAAAACATATTACTACTGTCAGATAGTACTTGCACTACTGTCCCAGCCCTGATTAGCCATGTAAGGGAGATAAAGATGTAATTTTAGTGTGTATTGCTTCATTTACAGTATATATTCACACTCAAAATTGCTTCCTTGAGCAATGTTCTGTGAAAGAGAGATAATTAGTTACAGCCTGTGTTAAACAGGACCAACTGTCATTCATACATACAGCTATTTTAAGAGATCACACACAAAAAAAACTATAAAATTAAAGGCAAAAGCAAAGTAGTGGCAGATAATGAATAAATTAGAGACTGAGAAAGAGTAAAAGTTTTAAAAGCCATAGTGAAGGAATGACACAAAATAAGCCAATGGTAGCAGGTCCACGTGTACATAAAGGAAGAGTCTGGGGAGAAGAAATTTTGCTTCTTTAGAGAAATGTTTAAAAAAGAAGGAGGTGGGGTGTTCAGTATGCTCATTTTCCATTCCCCCCCCCCCCCCCTTCCCCCCGAATCCCTTGGAGAGGGAACATTTACCAGAAGAATGCTGTCATTAGTCTAGACCGTTTGGTATGTTAAAGGTGGTTTTCCTGTCTCTGAGTAAAGAGATGGTACTGCTACTGTTGTTGGATCTAGACCCAAACATTATGTTTTTACAATGAAAGTACGGAATTGAAATCACTCTTACACGTCATAGCAGAACGTGGAAAGTGGGCATGAGTATTGGAACTTTGCCTCACAATCGTCCAACAATCCAGAATTCTGAAAGAGTCTTTAACACTCCCACTTGATGAGTCTTATGTTCCAAAAATCAAATGAACATCTGAGCACCATATATAATCAGTAAACAGAAGGTCCGTTGTATCCCGGCACATGGGAGTTTGGCTACCCACATACCCAGACATTAACTGTTATACAGTTAATGTGTAATAAAGAAACAAAAGATAAATTTACAACAGAATCTGTATGTGGACTTTTGAAAAATGGCCTGTTAACAGTATATGACGTGGTTACATTTATTTTTCATTTTCAACTTATTTTTCCTTCTTTACAGAGCTTTATATGTGTTGGTGAAACAAATTACAGTACCCTGTCTACCCATAGCAAAGACAGTTCAGAGCATATAGCAGAGGCTACAAAAAAGTATTATTGGGTAGTATTCCGTTTCTCCTACAGTCCAAAGCTTAGTCAAATAGGTGTTTATAAAGTGCCTGTCGGTTTGAGTGAGTGCATGAGCGTGTGCTTGGGCCCTGGAATGGACTGGCATCCTGTCCTTCCTGTCCCCTGAGATACTGTAGACACCAGGATAAGAGGTATAGAGAATGACTGAGATAAATGACAGAGTGAAAGTACGTGTGGATGGCATGATTGGACAGCAGGTAGGGTCACTGTCTCACAGCTTCACAGTTCCTAACTTCAAACCTGCATAATGCATAAAGAGTTTTGCATGTTTGCTTTGTGTCTGTATGAATTTATTTCCAAAGTCCTGTCAGCAGTTGACTGGCTAAGGTCAGTTTTCCACATTGTCCACATTTGACTAAACTGGACACAGTGATTAGCATGAGCATGTACTGTGATAAGTTCCTAACATGGCACTCTATCATATGATTATTTAACATTTTTGCAGAGTATGGGTGGGATTGATAAAGTGTGTGTGTCGGAGGGCTGGGCTGAGCAGACATAAATTATATCTGCCAGGCAACAGAAGTCAATGTAGTTACATAAGACATTTTATTTTTAGCAGGCAAGCAAACAAATCCAAAACATAAGGCAAAGTCAAAAGGCTGAGATGTAAATTTGGAGTTGGGGTTTGTCACCAAATCTAGCGACCATGGACATGGGCGAAAACAAAACAAAACATATTTCTACTTATTTTAAGCATTTATTTTTTACACTTTTTACTTTCTGAAGTTTGTGCCTATTTTTCTCACCTCAATTTTCTTACAGTGTCTACAGCTTTGGGACCAGAGTGAATGGCTTGGGTAAGGTGGAAAACTTCATAAAGACTGTTCAGTCTGCTTAAGGGCCATTGGACCAGTATGATTATTAATGACAGCTGGGAGACAATATTTTCAGGAACATGTAGTTCTTTGACTCGCTCTGTCAATATGCTGCTTAATATATTTGCTGTGACTCAGAATAATTTTGTACAATAAATGTTCTTCTGTCTGGAGTTAATAAGCACTTTTACACAACTGAAGCTCTTTTTATGACTGCTTCAAATGTATATTATGTTATTTTTCAACTTGATCTTTCACTTAATAAAATGTATATATTTGATATTAGTTTCCAGTGTTAAGGTTAAAGTGTTAGGTTCCAGTGATGACACCCAGCTGTATATTTCAGCGAAGCCAGATGAGAGACACCAGCCTAATAAAGTTGAAGAATGTGTAAAGGACATTAGACATTGGATGCTGAGTAACTTCCTCCTACATAATTCTGACAAGACAGAAATACTTCTACCCAAACCACAGGCAAGCAAGGCGATACTTCTTTTACACCACAGGCAGTTAGAAGCAAGCTTTCTGGCTACATAGCATATGTGGATGGCCATCATTTGCATTGTGTACAGTGTCATCCATGTCATATAAAATTGTTTTTGTTATACGTACACAAAATTTCTTATATTTCTTATACCTGAACTGTCCAGACCTCCAAATGTACCTTGTTATTATTAAGATAAAGGAGAAACCCCTCCTTGTTCATTTGTTTTTTTTTGGTTCCACTTATAAATCTTGTGTGCCTCCTTTACCCCTACCTTTTTGGACAGTTCTTCTGTGGGACTTTTACTTTTATAATATATAAAATCAATCACCTATTTGCTTAGTTAAATCCAGGTGGTGACTTTTTTGGCCATGTCAATACACAATGCAGGGGAACCAATTAAAGCTTTTATTATCTCTAGGTTGGACTACTATAATGCCTTATTCTCTGGATGTTCTACAAGGGGCATAATCAAACAAGCCAGTTAGTGGATCATAATCAAACTCACAGTTAGTTTAGAACGCAGCAGCCAAACTCCTTACTAAAACTAGAAGATGTGAGCGCAACACCCTGTCTTATCCACACTGCATTGGCAAAATGAAATTTTGCATGTATTTTAAAATATCATTGACCTATAAAGCACTAAATAGTCTTGCACCACAGTACCCGAGTGAACTGCTGGCATTCTATAATCTGCATTGCTTACTTTGATCAAAAAGGACAGGCTATTTGCTAGCACCTTGTATAATTAAGCCTACATCAAGGACAGAGGTACTTCTTACAAAGCCCCACAGTTTATGAAAAAGCTTTCCAATTTGTCTTTGGGACTCAGAGACAGTCTTAGTATTTAAGTCTAGGCTGGAAAATTATTTGTGTAGTCAAGCCTTCTGTGAATAGTTTTTTTCTTAGGTAAAGGAGCAGATTTGGGTGACTCATGGGCATAGAGTGTTATGGTGAACTTTTATGATTGGATGCTGTCTTGTTGAGATCATGAGAGGTTTGAGGACGGTAACATTTTCTTCATTTCCAGGGACCCCTTATGTCTGTTTCGGTCTGGTTCTTCTTGAAAAAGTGGACTTCATATTAACTATAACTAAATTCCTGCTATTCAACTGCACTTTTAGCCTTGTAGCATAGTTACAGTTACAGAAATAATTTATTTTCAATCTGGTTTCTCCTTTTTTAAAACCTGTTTTAAGATTTATACTCAGACATTTTCATTTCTATAAAGCTGTTTTGCAAAAATGTCTACTGTGAAAAGTGCTAAACAAACCTATTGAACTGAATATTTGTTTCTGTAGGAGCAGGTGTAGGCAGATATTTTACATCGGGATATTTCTGTGTCACTTGTTGTTGTCAAAATAAATGGAATAAATAGGCATTGGTGTCAGCATTCAGTCCAGCACAATGCAGAGACTCCCCAGCTACAACACTAGTAAAAGACAAGATTCCAGATTTTCATTTGAAGCTTGGGTGAATGTTTGGATAGAATTATTTACTCTCAGAACTATTGTTAAAATAAGAAAAATAATGCTTCTACATAAGAGAAAGAAATTAGTTCATTAGTTTGTTACCTCTGGGTTAGAATATTTTTTCTGTCCCGTGGTTCTAGTAGGTGCATAAACAAGCTCCAGTTATTCTAAAAAGAAGCAGACAGAGCCAGATCCCTACTAAAACAAAAACATATCCCATCACCCATTTAATGCATACTACATTGGCTCCCACTGGAACTTTTCAGTGTTTTTAAAATACTATCATTAAAGAACTGAATGGTCTTGGGCCACGATGCCTGAGTAAACTGCTGGTATTTTATGATCTGCCATGCTTTCAAAACGTGCAGGCTACTTGTTTGTACCTTAAACAAAGGGTAGACTTAGTTATGGAACAGCCTCACAATCCGTATTCAAGACACAGGCACAATATTTTAGCCCTTTAATCTAGGCTAAAAATCTATTTGCTTAGTATTTGTTTTGTTACTATGTTTTTAAGATGCAGATCTAGGGGGTTTGTGGGCAAAGAAGGTTTTGGTAATTTCATACTTTCTAGTTTATACTTTCACTAATGTTGATTTATGTCTGAGGGCACACTTTTTATCTGTGTTCTCTTCTGACTCTTCTTTTAAGTTATGCTTTCATAGCTAGTTTTGCGCAAGTCACTGATTGCATTCTGTTCACATAGTACAGTTAAACAAAATCAGTAATGCAGGCAGTAACAGGCAAAAAAAGTGTCAGGTGGCATCCAAGTGGCTTCTGAAGACAGAAGAGGCTCCTAATACTCAGACATGCCTTATTAGTTGTATCTTAGCCCTGAAAGATTTAATGCTGATAGTCATACAGGGTAGAGCTGATTATTTCTGTAGAAACTAATCGAATGTGGTACTTATAATATTGATAGTCTGTTAGACTATTTTTTTTGGTCTATCTAAAAGTTGTCTCTCCTGTATATTTCTCATATACACTCACTCAGCAGCTTGGCAAAACATTTGAAAATGTGAGTATTTGTGACCTAGCCCTAACCGTAAACTCACGTCATGTTTCCCAACAGAACAACCTATATTTTGGGAATATTATTAACAATAGGGGATTCAATTACTTGAAGTATTTATTATCAAAATCAAATCAAATCAAATCAAATTCAAATTTTATTTGTCACGTACACAGTCATACACAGTACGATATGCAGTGAAATG
>JAOTRS010000019.1:489709-512228 GCA_028565755.1 Dinotopterus cunningtoni
TACAAATTTCTTCTAAACAACTGAAATAAAAATACTGTAAAAATCAGCTGACTTATGAAATAAGATAAGTTAAGATAAGATAAGATAAGATAAGATAAGATAGGTCTTTATTAATCCCGAAGAAAACTGTTTTTCCAGTGGCTGCATATTTAAAAAGATACAAATACAATAGGGAAAAAAATAAAATAAAATACAATATAAACAGATATAATATATATATATATATTGTTTATCTCCTTCTGTGGAATTGGAACAGACATGTAGCCTTCATTCCCCACATGCATTACTGAGCCTTTGATACTCATGGCCCTGTGTACACAATGGTTGTGTACACATTTTCTCCTCCCTGTTTCACTTTATTAGCATCTGAATATGAACGTAATTACTTGCCTCAAGCATAAAAAAAATAATTATACCTCATAGCATGATTATACAATGATATATGGACAACGCAGTTGGGAGAAAATGTCATGTATTCAAATGATGACATTTGGTTAACGCAGGACTGGTGGATGGTGTCATTAGGAAGTATCTTTTAGACAGCATGTAATTAGTTTTGACAGTTGTTTTGACTGAACAAGAGGAGCACCATAGTTGGTTAGTACTATTATTGCATTCATGAGTGATACTGGTAAAATCAGACAAACCTATTATTTTGTGCCTCAAAACAAACAAACACTCACATACAGTACTGTGCAAAAGTCTTGAGCCAGCTTTTATTTTTCCAGTTTATGTTCTCCAAATGATAAAGAATAAATTAATGAAATGGGAACAAATGTTTAACTGTGACAGGCTTAAAAATACAATCGCTTGTTTGTATAAGTATCTCAGCAGCAACCTCATTTTCCCTCTCATCTTTTCCAACCACTTAGCATTCAGTATCACCAGTAGACTAATTTCCAGCCTGATCATCTGCACAAGTTAGATGTTTTTTATGCTTAAATGATTCATAGGTCACTTTGTGGCTCAACAAACAAAAACATTCTTCTGAAACTGATCAGGTACAGGGACTGGACAGAAAATGAGAGCCAAAACATGCCAAAAATGAAAGCCAAAAAAGTCATTTAGGAAGCTTTAAAAATTATTCCTCAAAACAACATTCAAAAAGAAAATCTTGTTCTTTGGAAGCAAAATATGAAGAAATATTGGGTGGCTGAAGACTGTATATGCACAGTACTATATATTATAATCAAACTGCACCAGTACACAGCTAAAAGTAGCACTTATCAAGCAGTAACACTATACACCGGCAATGTTTTTCTAATCTTCAACAGTTTCCACTGTAGCCTTCGGTGTGTGTTAATAGTGGAAACTGATAAGTGGTCAGTTTCCGCTTTCCTAGACCACCTGCTTTAAGGTTAAGCATGTTGTGCTTCCTTAAAATCTCTTCTGCTCATCTTGATTATAAAGAGTACTTATCTACAATATCATAGCCTTCCTGTCAGCTCGACCCAATCTGGCCATTTAACTCTGACTTCTCTCATTAACAAAAGCTGCTACTCACTGGATGCATCTGATTTTATTTGCACTATTCTGCATGAAAATCCCGTTTGAGATACTCAAACCAGCCCATCTGACACCAACAACCACGCCACAGTCAAAGTTGCTGAAATCACAATGTTGCCGATTCTGATGTTTGATGTAAACATTAACTGAAGCTCTTTTCTGTATCTGCATGATTTTATGCATTTTGCTGCCACCACAGCAGGTGTACAAGTGTTCCTAATAAAGTGGATGAAGATTGCATTGTGCAGAGAAAAACCTTTGGGGATTTGCTTTAATTCTATTAAAGCCTTAAATAAAAATTTGTAATGTATGGAAAGATTTATTGAAATGAAGCAATTCCAATAGTGCCTTTCTCATGCAAAGGAGATAAAGTAAACGAATATACAAAAAAAAACAACAACTCAGGTTTATTCAGAGTTCTTTAAATGAAGGAGAAACAATATTCAGGGTGACACAGAAGCACCAAAGGTGGTTCGACCCGGATATGATGACATATCCTGTCACAGCACTTCCTTCCTGTAACTCAGCATTACTCAGAGAGAGAGAGAGAGAGAGAGAGAGAGAGAAGGGGAGAATGGTAAAAAAAGAAAAAATCTCTTAACAAAAATCCAGTGTTTAGTCATCAAATGAGGATACGCCCTTATCAGTTTGTAATCAAACCATCTTATTTTACAAGCTACCGCTAACTGCAGAATTTTGTGTAAACTCCTCAAATAAGACTCACAAGATTAATTTTAAAATACACATGAAGGCTCAACGGTAATCTCCCTTAACAAAGGCCAAACTTTCCTCTGGTGCTCTCCAAAGCAGAAAAATGACATAAGCACTGAATCATGAGGGGGGGCCCAGAGTTCACCTTCCAAGCTGATCTCACATACATAAACCTCTGTGGGGGGTTTCAAATGGATATTAACATAGTTTGGTTAAAAAAAATAACTTTCCTACCCCTAACCTGAATGGTTTCATTTTCAATATTTGTGTCAAAAGAGTCTGAGTCTGAGTCACATGTGCATAAAAACGATGCCAACTGAGATGCCTGCATCTACCCAATTATTAAGGGGGACATACGTGTATCCTTCACTGTCCTACATAGCCAATAATCCTGTGTGTCACGGCACAGAAAACTCTAGAGAGAAAGGATTAATTATCTTTAACATAAGATTTATTTTTTAGCAAGAAATAGTTAGTGGAGTCAAAGAATATTTGCTCAATTTTCTCCACCAGACTGAAAGGTTAGCTTGGTAACTTCATAGCTGTCCAGATGCAGCCATATAAAACAGCTGACTTGTGAGACAAGAAGCATCAACGTATCACGGACTACAATAAGACAGGCCACTGACCACCAGAGCTGAGTCAGGGGTAGACTGCTGATTAGCCTGGTTTGTCTCAACCAGTTATAGATCTGGTACAAACATCAGGTTTTATAATATTAAAAACTAATAACATATTTAAAAAGACTTCAAAACCCTGTGTAACTTTTTGTGTTTTTGAATATTTAAAATGCCATGTCTCATCGGAAGTGGTAATCTTTTTTTTCCCTGCCAGTCTTCTGCTCCAGTCCATTAGGTGATGGTATTGCACCAAACACCCAACCTCGAAAGAAGATGTGATACTCTCACAAATTTGAGTATCTGTTTTAAGTTAACAGTTTCTATCAATGTTCAACCTCTATTTACCACCAGATTATTTCATATTTCCTAAATGTGTTTTTTTTTATGTTTTATTTGAATGTTTTCTCAACCATGATAAAAGGTTAGGCAATTACTGTAACATTCAAAGGAATATAAATATTTAATATTGGCTACTTTCACATGTTTACTTTAAATTCATGCTGTGTGTCACGCCTGGCCCATCTCCATATCCTCTCATTCTCTTTAGGACAAATTGCTTCCTCTGATGAATAGCAGGCATGTTTGTATGGTAACAGATGGCACTGACAGAGTGTTGGCAGAGCTGGAAAAATATCATGTAAATATCATGAAAATTTAATGATCTTCTGACACCATATAATAAGAACTCAAAATGGCTCTTGGGCCTGTAGTTAAAATTGACAATTGGCTAATGTTTGCAATTGATAAAAGCACCATACAAATAAGATTGAATTGAATTGAACTGAATTTACAAATTAATTTTTAGTACCCGGTCACAACCATGGTGGATCTGGAGCCAATGATGGGAAAACTTGATGTGAGGCAGAAACACACCCCTGGATGAGATGCTGGTCCATCAAAGGGCACTCACTATCAGATAACCCCTAAACTACATGCCAGAAAGTAGCCTCAGTGCTCAGACACCATCAACATAAAAAGTTTTCTCAGTATGCCGGAGCCATGATCAAACAGCCTGCTTCATGTATGAAACGCTGGACTTCCAGGAACTCAATAGCTTAAACATGTGGAAATAACGCAAGGTCAGGATTGTACCGGGGATGGTGCAATAACTCCTAGCTAAGTTCCTGTAATGTGCAAGTGGTGCTCATAAATGATTGCGTGTACATTTCCAACAGATAGATGAGTCTCTTATGCAAGTTCTCAGCAAGTTATCTATCAATTTCCAATAATCAGGCATTCCATTTGCTAAATGGTTACAGGAACAACTGCAGTGGGCTCCAAGCCACCTCGGCCAGGATCGTCATTCACAGATGTATGGCCTGCTTTAAACCGTTTTCAACATTCAAAGGTTTTACTGAGGCTAAGAGTCTCATTACTGTACCTTGCTTGAAATCCTCTATATAAGGCAATCGGTTTCACAACTTTATTCGCAAAACATTTCCCGGTTTGACTTGAACATCCCTCGTTGATGACTGACCAGGTAATGTTACTATGAGCTGTAGATGATGTTGCTCCAAAAGACAAACGATTCAGTCCTACAACATATACAGTTACAATTATTTGCTCTGTCTAAAACATTCATGTTCAATAAACCTGATAATTGAGTGACTCAGGTGACTCCAAGCTACTGCCTGGACTGCGAATTTCAGTGAGTCGATTCCCGCAGCTGGTTCAGAGTGTAGCAAAGTTGTTTCGAATCTGATTCAAATTGAAATCAGGAAATTCAAGTCAGGTAATCAATCCAAACAGGCAGTGGACTGTAGCTAATAAACCAGAAACCAGCAGGCAACTGATTTTTCAAATGATTCAACAGGAAGTCAAATGTCACTGTGAGTCAGGGTGTGATGGTGCGTGTCATTTAACTGTTTGGGCTCTGGGTCTTAATTGACAACGCAAAAACGCAATACAGCAGCGCAGCAGGAAGTGGTAGGTTTTATGTGTGAGTTGTGATTCACGGCTGCTGCTGCGAGTTGGCTGGGCAACCTGAGGAAATTGAGGAAAGTTAACTTTAAGCAAAGAAGACACAAAGCAATAACCAATGCCAGTGAAGGGATTTAGAATACTTGATTGCCCACCTTTGTTTGCATTTGTGCATGTGTGACGCTGTGAGAATTGAAACGGATGCAGTAGTACTCTGTGATGGAGTATAAAATTTAACTGTGAACATTGCCAAACCAGTTATCCTTCCAATAACAGAATTTTAGTCTTTGGGCAAATATTTGTTTGTTGGACTGAACAGAAAGTAAAACTGGTGCTGATAAATGGATGTACCACAAAAACATCCCCACAGAAAAAAGATCTTGCGTATAAAGATGGTCATTGTACTGTCTAGGCACGAGGGAAAGCACTTGCAACCAACAGTAAACTTGAGACAGGGGAGTTAACTAGAGACCAGCTTATACAATTTGACACAAGGGTTAGACACAGACTTGGACTTTAGGTTAGATCTAGAGTTAAGATATTTAAATTAGATTTAATGTCAGTGCAAACAGTAAAGTGTGTGTGCGTGTGTGTGTGGGAGTGCATGTTGGGTCCGTGCCAGTGGACATGCACAACTTGGCAGCCTGCAGCTTATGTGCATGACGCATGACCATGGCTTTCTCTGAATGTGTGTGTGTGTGCGTGTGTGTGTGTGTGTGTGTGTGTGTGTGTGTGTGTGTGTGTGTGTGCGTGTGTATTCAGAGCTCATTTAGCAGAGCCAGAGAATGTCTTACATGTGGTTATAAGTTCAAGGACAAATGGCTCTAATAACACTTCAAACCAATCAGACTAATAAATACTAACAAAGAAAATGAAGCTAAAAATAATCCTATCGTACTGTACAGTTCTCACAAAAATGCGAGGCATACCTCAATAATAAGGTTACATAACATACTGCAATATTTAAGACCATTAAGACATGCTGTCTTTTTTTCGGGTGGAGACTCCCAAAGCTGTGTTTGTACTCCTAGCGTAAAGACAGCTGTTTCCTAATGTTTCTTATTTTAGCTAAACTCAAAAGAAGCATTGCGGGTGTTGTTCTTATGAAGACAATCCCATAATTGTGTTTACTAGATCTGTGAAACTTTAGGAAACATGGCAGAAGTGAGTCATATCATACTCCAGAATAATTACCAGGAATCGATTCACACTGTATCAAGTGTTTATTAAAGAGTTTGGTCCTACAGTACTTATCAGAGGAAATGGGTGAGAAGTTGGTTTCTTTGGCAAGGGGGTGAACTTGTAATGTGTTCGTGACATGCATTGTATATAGTATTGCTCTTTATACCCTGCTAGCATTGCACCTACTCTAGCTAGTGCCTAGCGGTTAAATGTGATTAAATCAGACAGTGCTTCAGGTCTGGCTTACAATAAAAGGCTCCAGTGCTTCAGTATCTGTCTCTGATTTGATCATATGTCATCTGTACAGTCTCTATAGACATGCTGAAGAGTCTCAGAGTTTACATCGATCAGTAGACAATGGAGTACTGGCAGTCGATAACAGGCCTGGATGTAATGGCCGGGTGGGATCCTGACACACAATAGTTATCCTGATTAATTAAATTATACAACAGTTAGTTGCGACCAAGAATTCTGATTGGATGGGGGCCATTCCACAAGTGACGATATAGAGCATAAAATCACTGAGACGTTTAACTAAGTGTATCACAGATGTTCTAACAATGGTTAATGACTGTCGGTCACCAGCATGGGTGAAAGTAGGTCAGTACGGTCAGCAATACTGGAAAAAGGGGAAAGCAGCTCCCTGCTAAAAGGCACATTCAAAACCAGTCACGGAACACTCTCAGCAAAAAGCACATCTGATAACGTTGTCATCTTAAACAACACTTATTAAATGCTCCTAAGTCATTCAGAATTAACAGCTTTTGGGATTTAATCCTGAAACCTGAAAGTTAACAGAGATAATATTCTAAAGAAGAATAAGTGGAAACATAAAATGAATCTACAGTAGTAAGTTTCTCTGGACTGCCTGCCACCTCCATCATTTATTCTCACCTTTTGTCTACATAGTACCAGTAAGAATTTAAAACTATCTAGCTAATAGAACAATGTTCATTATGTTTTTAGGGATCTGGCATGTCAGGGACTCAATGTAGAACCCAAGGGTTAAATAAACAAACAAATCATAATCTGTTGATAATTAATGGTGTTTGTCGAGCTAATAACCAATCATCCATTCATCCTCATATAAGCGCTTTATCTTGACCAGGGTCAGATCAACTATACAGTCGTCTGAGTGTTACTAACTTAAAACAGTGTTACAGACTCCAATATGATTGTTAGTTAAACAATTACAGACATATTAAGTACATGAAAGAAGTGTTATTAAACCAATTTCTCAGTTTCAGGGTAACCTTTGAGCTTACCATCTTTTAAAATGTTGTCTGGTGAAGACAATGATCTTTGCAAAGACACAAGAAACATGCGACGTTCATTTCACGATTAAAATAAAATACCGTGAATAACATAAAACTGTTTTGCTTCTTAAATGCGCCTACTTAAATCCAATAATGGCGCCTACTTAGGCGGGCTCCTTCTGGATGTGTTCCATCAGTCAAATGTGTTGTGCATAAAACCCGGTCGAACAGAGAGGACAGAACAGAACAGCATGCAGGACTTTCTTCAAAGAAGGTGAAGAAAGAAATTGGAAAAGCAAGAAATAAATATGCAGCGGTTTCTATAAAGCGTCGCAACTGATGAGCGGGTTGACAAGCATGTCAATGAATTTAGCATGCTTGTGGTTAACACTCATGCACAAGGACACGCAGAACACTTGCCGCAATTATACTTGCTTCCAAGAGCACAAAATTATTTAATCGTAACATGTAATATGCTTTATGTTTCATAATTTAAAAAATGCATATACCTGTGACATTTTCTATAGATTAAAAAATATACTCTACTAATAATGCTACTAAGTGTGGAAAATGAATGGTGCACTATAAAGTTTATATCCTGTGAACATGTCTGTCTTGACAGCCTTAAACTGGCATAAGTGATCTGATATTTTAAGAGAACTAGACTTTGAATGTCTTTAACTTCTGCATTTTATTTCTTTAAGTGCACCTTTAACAGCCCGTCACAGGCTGTGGTGCAAAGATGCAGCAGTTTTTCATATTTTCATAGAATAAGTATGAGCTGATTGCATCTATCACTTTTATGTGCTTTTGCCCATGTTAAAGATGAAGCAGTTATCCAAAAGCTTGATAGGATATGGTTAAAGATTGTAGTGTATAAACCTGTTTTAGGGGTTTTGCATTTATTAGTTTTTCATATGCAGTCAACAAATAGGCCAGTGCAAGTATCGTAGTACAGTGTACTATGTACAGATTTTATATCAGAGTGTAGAGGCAGGGTGTACTCATGCCAAAAAAGTGATGTAACATTCATTGGTTAAATTTATACTTGGCTGCTACGCTACCATAAGAACAGAAATATTCCTTTTCACAAGTTTAACCTTTTCATATCACAACTCTAATGCCGTGCCTTGTGATATCCTTTCACAATTTCTGTCTATTAGCACTTGCTAACTATTAAACTTGATCATTATCTTTAAACAGGAAGAGGTTAAGCAAAAGAGTAATAACTGTAAAACAGTCCCAATATGAGGTTATTACAAGGATATACACATAGTGATTGTGGTTGGGAGAAAAGGTGTTCACACAAGGACAGTCGACTCAATGAAATTTAACAGAGCATAATTTGTGCAGCTCATCATTTCAAACGCGTAGAGCTCCACTACCCACTCTACTCTATCCACTATCTGTTAATCTACAACAGCATTCTGTCATGCTGCGTGATATCAGCGCTTAGCTGACAGAAGAACTAACCCTGCGCGAGCTGACTTCTGCTGAATCTGGGTGATGAGGATGGTAACACGCATGTGCACTGCGCTGCGCTCAGCTCGCTTCCCAGAACACATTTATTACTGTGTTACAGCTCCTCTGTTAATGATGTAATAACCGCTCACAAACAACATCATCACTTTGATCGTGTAAACTCGCGGGATACTGCAGCACCCCAGCGAAGGAAAGTCACCCTCATCCTCATCATCATCATCATCCTCATCATCTGACAATTCCGGCAGAGCTGCACTCGGTACCAGATCACGCGCAAGCGAGATCCCAAATCAGGCCTTGCCCGAAGCCGATCGCTTTCTAAAACACACGGCAGCAGCTCGGCCCTCCGGAACAGCACGAACGAGCCGAGAATCGCGCGTGTGTGTCGTAGATCCTCCCGATCAGCAGCACCGCTACAGCGCGAGCGAGCAACGAGAGCATCGTCAAACCGCTACCGCTATCTCTCAGTCACCGTGCGATGTTTTAAATCAACAAGCCGACTTACCCATAATTCAGTGCCCCAGCTCATGGTTTCAGTAATCCGAGGTTCTGACACCGAGCGCTTTCAGCTTCTGGAGCACGCGAGCAAGGAAACGGGTTCTGTATGCGTTCTAGAGCGCGCGCGCTACTGTGTGGGTGGGTGCTCTCTGTCTCTCTCTCTCTCTCACACACACACAAACTCACACACTCTCTCTATCTCACTCACACACACTCGCTCTCTCATGCTTTTAGCGCCCCTCCCCCGCCTCTCGCTCTCTTCTGCTCTCCGCGCGCGTGTGTGTGTGTGTGTGTAAAAGCACTAACTTCATCTTCCTCCCTCAGAAAGGACTGAGACACAGGGCTGAATCCCTCATGGCCCCTCGCTCTCTATATATGTGCACTGCTTAATAGAGGATGACCGTGCACTATGTAGGCCACAGTACAGAATGGAGCAGAGATTTGCTTTCATTAGGGCCCAAGCACTCTGACATCATGATGTGCGAAGTGGCCTCTTGTTTAACTTGCTTTTATTTTTCCCTGAAAAATCTCTTATCTAAGATAAATCTAAGCACGTTCCTAAAGTTTACATGTATAGCCATTTATGCAAGTCTGGATCAGCAGGCTTTAAGACAAGTGCAACAAATAAATCTACATTTGTACCATGCGTTAATGGCGTATTTACCTGCCAATATGTCAGCACACACTTTTTGCTGACTTGATACATAAAGCATGTGCAATAGACACCATATTGTCACACCCATGCCTTCCTCCAAACTTTTTTCATAAATGTGCAAGCACACAATTGTGCAAACACACAGCATTACAATTTCAGTCATGGCTTGCTGAGGTTAAAGAGGAAGAGCTCAAATGTTCAGCACACTGAACATATTTGGGATGTACTGCAACCCCGACTGCACCCCAGACCTCCTCACTGCCTGATCTTACTAAGGCTCCTGTGCCTCAATGAGCAAAAATCCCTACAGCCATTTTCCAAAGTCTAGAGGAAATCATTCCCAGAAAAGGGAAGGTTATTAGAAACTTAGGGAGTTTTTCCTTGCCACTGTCGCCATAGTCCTAAACTTGCTCATAAGGGACAGTCTTATCATTTTGATTCATACACATCTTATACAAACTTAAATAATAATAATTAATTAATAATTCTAATAATAATAATTCTTTTGTGTAAAGCTGCTTAGCGACAATGTCAATTGTTAAAAGCGCTATACAAATAAATTTGAATTGAATTATCATAGAAGGACAGGAAATTTTGCCCATATCGTGTGCTAGAGGTTACCCGTGGCCCCACCCGCCTACATCCACCCAATGATGACCAGGTAATCTGGTAAGATGCCTACTGTTACATTCATTGAGGAATATCTATGACACACAACCGGCCACAAACAGGCGTCAGGTTAAACAGAATTTCTATTTTATACATATAAATATTTCAAACTTTTTTCAAATGTCTTGTAGCCTTTATTATTTTAAATTTCCCAAAAGATATTCAACAGAATGAATCCACTTAAGAGCCACTTGTGATGTTAACTCTATAGATAAAGGATATAATAATGGTTCACAAACTAGTCATAACCATAACAACCATCACTGAAGTCGATTATAGACAGAATTATAATTTAATCGATAGACTATGTGACTAGTCAGTTACATTAAATGGGTTTAATCCAAACTTTAATCAGCCTTTAAATGTGTTCAGTCAGTGTAAAGTTCAGGAAGAGGAAAAAGCTGTAGAGCCCCAAACAAATAGCCAGGATAATTTTGTACACATTTCATTAAAGAGCTGAAAATTTAAATAGTGGGATTATATAATCTGAGTTCAGGGAACATGTGGACTTTACAGTTTAAGAGAAAACTGTAAGCCAAATGTGCAAAAAAAACAAAAAAAAACTTCTGGTCTACAGGGCATGTAGACTATGCAATAAATGTTGAAATAGGACACAAGCTGAATTTTAGCAGCACAAGCCCGATTTGAAGGTGACAGCTGCACGGATCACTGGTGTGTATATACATCACAGTATGATGATGAAACTCTTAGCTGCAATAAAACATTTAAATTGTGCAAACGTTTTAAAGAAGGCCATACATCCATGAATGATGAGCCCATGAATGTTCGTTCAGTAAGTGGAACGCCTGATTCTTGAAAATCAATGGACAACTTGGTACCAACTTGCCGAAGAGACGCATCTGTCTGTGGGAGACACACAATCATTCATGAACACTTTACAGGAACCCAGCTGGGAGTTATTGCCACATCCACCCTACGGTCCTGACCGCGATCCAAGCCATTTCCACATGTGGTTATTAAAGAAGTTCCTGGGAGGCCAGTGTTTCAGGTTTTAAGTAGATCATGGCTGCAGTATACTATCCAAGCACTAGTGAAACACTGGGATAAATGTTTTAATGTAGTTTGATGTGAACATGCTTCATACTGTATATGTGCACAATAATTCCTATTCTGGAGTGCTGATCACAACTGTACATGCACCAGTTAAATTCAAACCCTTTGCTAATATATATTTTCAGTCTCTAATAACTATTTTGTTTACATACAAAAATAAGGTATTAGTTATCTATTTATCCCAGTGGTAAGAAAATTGAAATGCAGTAAATATGGGTTTCTTTCAGGATCAAAAAGATGTGCTGCTGCACCACTTAGTGGCTAGAAGTGAACATCACAACATCTGAGTAAAAAGCTCAGAGGTTTATTGGTCTTTCAGGTCAATTACCTAAAATCACAAAAAAAATCTTTTTTTTAAATAAACAATAAAGTTTAAACATTAACATATCAGATGGTGCAAACTACATTAAAATTAGCTAAATGAATACAAAACACTGTTAAACTAAAATAATACAAGGCAAATTTCACAATTTAGAATACAGGAAAACTGTAACTGAAATTTAAGTATTTAAAATTTTAACGACTCATTTTCATCTTTCCTTACTTAACATGCAACTCACTCCCAATGAAATGCTGGTCCCACTTCAGCTAACATACAGTTACAGCAAACCTGACCTCTGAGCTGCGTTTCAATCCAGCATGACCAAAATTAACATTTGGTTAAACATGGGGTGGCCCGAGATCTACCAGATTATTTCCGGCCCCATGGCTGCATCTGTATGAACATAGTTGTAACAAAGTGTTACGTCTAGAGACAAACTGAAGTAGATTAAAAGTGAAACAGATGCCGTTGGTCTTTGTTTTTTTGACTCATTTAACATCCGATAGTCAAACTCACTTTGCTCTTCTTAATTTAATCTCAAATCTTGTTCCCTTTTCTATATCACGAGTGAGAAATAGTGTGATTAACATCAGTGAAATCAGAAAACACGGTCGAATTCAGACTGGCTGGTTGTAGCTGGGTTGCGGTTCTGATTGGCTGGCTGTTGAGGCATATGACCGCGTCGTCGAGGGGGGGCCAGGTATTCGAACATGGACGTGTTGTGTGTGGAGAGCATATGTTTGAGGTCAGAGGGCATGGGGTCAGACCAGAAGAAGTCATGATTGAGAGCGTCATCACTGTCAACACGCTGCGCAGGGTCAAGCACCAGCAACTTATCGATGAGATCCAGAGCATACGGGTCTTTAACATACGCCTTCAGGCGCTCCTTCACTTTCCGCTTCTGTCCTTTGGGTAACTCCATCTTCTGGTACAACTCGTATTTTTTATCCACACCAGGCCACACCTGAGAAAGAGGAAGAAGGATGTCCAAATATATTCTGAGAAAAGGTTTTTGGCTTATAAAGACATAATACAATAATGAATCTGTATCTATCCCTTCCTGTATATTGTTGACAAATTGCACTTTTAATAACAACTGTTGTATCCGAGGGCTGTACCAAAAGTAATGCAAAAATGGGCATAACTTTTTTTTTTTTTTAGAACTAACACAGGGTGTTTAAAATGCATATGTTGTAAACTATGCATTTTCTGGGTGACTGCTTGAATGCAACTTAAGATAAAAATAAATAAACTGAAATATGCACAGCTTCATTACTTCAGCAGTAATGGATCCACACAGCTGGCTGATCAGAGTGAGTTGGTGCTGTTCTGTGTTTCCCTGCATGATGGGGCTTCTGGTCCACATTTCAGCCATGATACACCCTGCACCCCAAAGATCGATGGGTGGCCCGTAGTCACGCTCTCCTACACATAGACACAAGCAGAAATTCATGAGCAAACACACAGAAGCGCCCAGATACAACCAGTTAGGCTGCAAGTGTGATGGGTTGAAAAACTTAGCTGCCGTCAACCAATCAGTTTTCAGCAGGCATTTTACAGGTTGTATTTTTTTTTTTTTTTATTGCCATAGGTTTCCCTATTTTTTATGACTATTTTATCATTTGTCAATTTTTCCTCCTTTCTCCTCCCATGAGCCTTTAGATGCTAGGTACATTATAATATGTATAAATACACACACAAAGTTCACTTTTGCATAATATGCATTTTTTTCTAATTAATCTGCATTAAACTAGAACAGCACTATCTAAAAATATCCAGACAACTGGACAACCCTTTCAAATTGGACTTCTCTAATGGATGTAACGTCTTGACATCATGGTTCAAACCGCACATGATAACAATTGAATATATTTAAATAGCTAATTTCACATTTTATTAATAAATGTTAGATGCACGATCATCACTCTAGTCTAACTTGCTGTTCTGAGTCTCACCAAGGAGGAGCTCTGGAGGTCGGTACCACAGCGTCACTACTCGGTTGGTGTAGCGATTGCCCTGGCTGTTCTTTGCCAGGCTGAAGGCTCTTGCCAGGCCAAAATCAGCAAGTTTCAGCACACCATCCCTTGTGATCAGCACATTTGCTGCCTTCATGTCTCTGTGCAGGATCTAAAAAAAAAAGGGGGGGGGGGAGCCTAAATATGGGCGAACAACTACAACAAGCCATCAGAACAGCTAGAATGCATGTTGAGAAAGATTCCCCAGAACCATCTTACTGAAAAGTCCTTCACATTATATTTCCGCAGCTGTTTTTTGGTCTTAGTGGTGGAGACAACTGTAACAATGCTAACAAATTCTCCCTATGGTAAACCTCGGGTTAAAGTAAATATTCATCAGAATTTAGAGATGTTTATGGAAATTTTAAACCTTCGTATTTTTAGAAATTACCTGTTACAGCCCACTTACAGTAACCTTATGCCCCACTAGGTGGCCACAGCCTACATTTTTGAATAAAAAAAAAAGCGGACATAACATGTTTGTTTAGGAACCAAAGACAGTGTGTTAATAACGGGGAGGCTTCAGACATTACACTGTGTATTCAAAAAAAAGTATTCAAAAGTAGCCTAAAATGTCCAACTAAAAATCTGCTTATTATTATTATGTCACAGAAACAAAACAAAACCATAAAAACATGTGATCTTATTAATCTAAAAACACTTAAATTATGCTTGTATAGTTTAAATTCAACTAGGTTAAAATAAAATAGTTTATTTTATTGCTGAGGTTGTGAGGATGTCACTCTGTACTGCACAATCCTGATCCATATATACTGTGTATATATGTATATATAAAAAACGTTAATGCTATAAAGCAATAAACCATAAAATGCTGGCCCATTCTGAGAGCATCACTACAAGTATATTTCAGATCACTGCGAAGGTTCTCTTACAACAGCATGAAAGTTTTAAGTTAGAGGTGGACGATTGGAAATACCAACCTTGTTTCTGTGAATGTAGTAGAGTCCGTTCAGCAGCATTTGCATGACCTTCTTAATCTCTGACAGCGTGAACTTAACGTTGGCATTGCTTAGCAGCCCAGCCAGATCGTGCTCGCAGAAATCAAACACCAGATATATGCTGCCCTTGTACCGATTAAACTGGGTGGCTGCAAAAGACACAGACAATTTTTTTTTTTTTAGAAAAACATGTACGGAGTTGCTCTAGCCAAAATTCAGAATCCACATTTACAATGTCATTTATAATCATTAAATGTTCTTTTGCACCACTTTTGATCTATAAACATTTTTTACACTGCCTGAAACCATAAATTCATTAAAAACGGTTGTGAGAGTCCGAGCTCTGTAAAATTCTATATTTTTGATGATGTAATCTTTCCTGCATTTACAAACTTAATGTACTGTAATAAAAGGAGCATGATGAAGAGCCTTGCCTTTTGTTCGACAGATCTCAATCAGGTTTACGACGTTCTCATGTTTCAACAGCTGCAGGATCTTGATTTCTCTCAGTGCAGTGATGGGAAACTAAAAAGAAACATATCAAAACTTATGATCGAGTAAAACAAAATTTTCCATCTGTATCATGAACTGCCACTGCTACAATGGGGGGGGGGGGGCAGTCCCAAAATGAGATTTCACAAGCAGCAGCAATTATAAAAAGTTTGTTATTAAGACAGAACCACTTCCTCATACTGGACCAAGTCTTGGCACCAGAGACTTTTCTGAGCATCAGTCACTTTTTTGACCACAAGGTTGAGAAGCATGCAGGGTAAACATTCACCTCTCCATATTCACACAATGAAAATATTTGGAATAAAAGAATCCCAAAAAGCTTGTGTTGTGTGTATCCTATGGCTCCTAAAAAGCAACTAAGTGGTCAAAGCACAACATTGGCATGTTGGTTGCAGAAGTGGAGAAGAGGCGGATTAAACCGGCAAGTAACACTTGATTTTCAACCTGTGGATTATTACAGCAAGTTTAATTATTTGTTTTTCCCCACAACAGATGAAAAAGAGAAACAGAGACAGCTTGGCTGAGCTTGCAAGACATACAGGCTGTGGAGCGTGTACTTGAAGCAACAGTTCCGATCCAGGATGGATCTGTTAAGTCTTCCTCCACACTGTGTTACTATATTAGGAGACTTTTTTCTTGTCATTATTTCACTAAAATACAGTATAACTGATTTTCATGTAGTGTTTCACTGTATTAGACATAAGAAGATTTAAAAACACACAGTAAGACGGGCATTTGATCTATGCAAATATCAAACCACTTAATACAAGGGACATCCGCAGGGGACTGGTTCCAGTACAAGAGAAAATTGTAATCGGTCCATCTGCATGCATGCATTTAACCTGGATTCCACTGGCTTTTCCAAGAAAGAAAAAAAAACTGATTTCAGTGGGTCCACTAATTTAGAAAAAATTTTTAGAGCACCACTTATTTAAATTTACTACAGAGTTGTGTTTAAACCAGATACAGAAGAGTAAATTTTATAATCTAACATTTGATAAAGGTCAACGGGAAAGAAGATTGCTTTTGACTATGACTGAAAGCAAACACTAAACTGGCTTTTAAAAAAAGCCACTGCACAGGTGATGTCACTAATCAGTTCTAGCCTATCTAGAAGTTGTGCTAATTAACTGAAACACTAGTGGCTATGCGACAATGGTATTCAGCTTCTGGTGCCATGGCCTGGGTCATCTCCAGACCTAAACCCAAGAGAAAACTGTTGCACTGGGTTGATACAGGCAATAGCAGTCAACAAACCATCTTCTTTACATTGCTCAATGAAGCAATCAAGCAAGCATAAATCAAGCAAGCAACAACGGGGTACTGCAGATGTCTTTCATTTTATGCCTAGACGGATCCAGCTAGTTTTGAAGAATGAAGACTTCATACTAAATACTGATTGTTGGATAGCAACTGCACTGCACCATAACAATGAGGAGAACTCCAAAGACATCGCAGTCTGATGCAGCTGAATGCAGACAAACAAGCCTGAGCTACAGACCGCAGAGGAGGGCAGGGACAAAGTGTTAGAGTCACTAAGTCACTCAGGATGCAGCCAAAGTGTCTAAGACTTACCCCTTCTTTCTCATTTTCCATAAGCACCTTCTTCAGTGCGACTTTCTTTTCAGTCTGTCTATGTTTGGCCTTGAATACCTCCCTATAGAAAAGAGATGAGAGAAAAAAGTGTAAAGAAAAACGTTTAAAGCAAAGATTTTTATTGTTAAAATATAAAATTCTGGGATTTCCAGCTTGGTTTACTGTGAGGTAGGATTTTAGGTCGAGCCTAATAAAAAATGTAATCATCAGACTTCCCATGATATAACACTTGGCCTGTTTATACCTTAAAGAACGTCTCTGACGAAAATCTTGAATGCATTAAAGATCTTGAATCTTGAATGCATGTTGCACAGACTGTGGATGCTTCTTTTTTCCTTTTATGTTCTCAGGTAAGTCTTTAGACAGGTTAAGCACCATTATCCCCTAATCATATACCACTGAAATGATTAACTTTCTGGAATGTCCTAACGCTCCTAATACAGATGCAATGTCTATTAAGAAACAGCAAAAATGTGCAAATACTCAATGTCAAATACCCCTGTTCCAAAAGGATTGTTTTTTTTCACAAGTTTCAAAATACGCTGCATGGTCAAAAAAATAAAATAAAAAGTCACCATTTCAGAGGGGTCAAATTGTTCAGCTGCATCAAACAAAGAAACCAATTAAGAAGATTTGAAATTACTGGAACTGGGTTAAACAGAAATAGTCCTGAACTGTCAACTTTTTGGAAGAAACATGTTCAAAAGAAAAAAAATGGACTGGAACTAAACAGATGTATCTATAAGAAAACCACTTGTTAGTGAGACTAGTCAGACAAAAAGGCTTGAATTTGCTAGGGATTATAAAGATTAGACTTTGGCACAATGGAAAAGGTTATTTGCTCTGAAGAGTCCAGACTGAACCTATTCCAGAGCCATGGGGACATCAGGGCAAAAAAAAGTGCACAAAACGCATGAAAAGCAATGATATGAAGCAATTAAAGGGAGTCAGCTAATGATGACCTGAAATGTACTAAATGACCAGGTTATCACATATATTGAGTTTCTCTAATCAAAGACAGAGGTGATTGAATGAAATCCCAGACAAAGTGTGCCTTTCCTTGGCCAGGCAGTGTATATTGACTCCATGACCTGCCTCGATGTATATAAATCAGACTTTACAGGGTGGTTCACATCCATAGACAATAACCCAGGCCTCTGTGATATTACTTTTTAAAAAAAACGATAATACTTTGTATTGCACATTTCCTGTTTGTTTTTACTCTACTTAAGATTTCTCATCTATGTCATAAAAATGTCTGTTTTTGAAGGGCTAACAACAAAGCCTGAGTGCTTTCCCTTAATATTTTCTTCTACGAGAAGCCATTTTATCTGTGCTAACATTAGCATGCCACACAACTGCTAATCTTTCACTGAAATAACACCACAACACCAAACATGTATCAGCTCTGGAAACACATTACGTCACAGTTATCTCACTATAAACGTCACAGTGAACCACATACGCAGATAAATCAACAATAAATATCTAAATTTAGTACAAATAAAAACCGCTATGACTGAAAAACAAACGTTAATGACAAGTCTAAATGTCCCTGCAGTAGCGTGTAGCCCACTGTGCTAGCGAGTTAGCTTCTACAGTCACAGGACTTCACCAAACCAAGTACAGTTCTGTTCACTTTGATTTTAAATCACATCAAAAGAAAGCACATGTTTAAAAAGACAATTCTGTTACCCGAAGGTGCCTTGACCGATCTTGGCGAGCTTCTCGTATTTAGAAAACTCGTCGCAGAAAGGAAACTCGACGCCATCGTAATATTTGGACATAATGGCGGTCTCACGGTCCGGTCTGGAACATCACAGACAACAAACAAGGGTCATATGGAGTTATTACTTACCTAAATCGATTTCATTAAAACATAGCTGATTAATCACACTTAGGACTAAGACTTTAAGACTAAAAGACGCTTAAATAACAATGAGATAATTAATTTATTCCTACTTATCGCCGGACACCGCCGAGCTTCCCGTCTTGTCGCGCTGCATTGTTGTTCTTCTTCTGTGGTGGAAAAAAAATCAAACGTCAACTGTATGCTTTTTCTACGTCTTCGTCGACGATGGAATTAAGGCGCTTTGTAGTATTAGCGCCCCCATCAGTGGAGTTAAACATCTCACTGCTGAAGGACAAAATCCTTCTTCATTTAAAACAATTGTCCAATTACAATTTTAACCCATTTTATACACAAAACATGGAACTATTCTAAAAAAATTAAGCTGATGTATTAACAACATGAATCCAAACTGCAAAACCATAAGCACAATTCCAACTCAAATTGATATAAATAAAAGAAAGGTTTTGTCTGTACATAGGTCTGGGCTAGTTCTATTAATTATATTTTTCACGTTTTATACATTGAAAGACCTAAAACATGTCTCAGAAAATCTTCTATCTGTCTGTCTGTCCAGCGCTGAAGTGATAAGTACATTTTAACAGACTAAGGTTGTTTTCGGACAAAACTAAATCTTTATCCGATCTACATTTCTTATTTGTGATTCACTCTACGTTTACCGAACATGGAGTGTATTTGGCTGATGATGAAAGAAGTTCAACTTAGTGTAAATAAGGCATAAGATACATAACCTCACAAAATATATTTTTTTTTGTATTAATAAGTTAGGGAGAGAGAGTTCTGCCGTACACAAAGCCAGGCAGACATGTACGTGGGCTTTAACCTGAAATAATATCACTGAGTACATTAAAGCTGTTTAGCTTATTTTTAGCTTTAACCTTTTAGCTATTTCCACAAACTCTTTTCCCGTCAGCGACGGGTACTAAAACTGGTATAATTCTAAATCACAGTTCTGCAAATCTCCCAACAAATTGCATCATCTTGTACACTGTGTTCATCTAGAAACACTGGTCTTCAAAATGCAACATCCTGATTATTAGTCTCACTCGTATTGCAAAATTTGAAGAATTTGAAGAATGAATGTGTCAGGCAGCACAATGGCTTAGTGGTTAGGACTATAGCCTCGAACCGTCAGAGCCGAGGGTTGGATTCCCATCTCAGGCCTGAGGTACCTAAATTACCCAGAGGAAACCCAGCAGTCACAGCGAGGACATGCAAAGTCCATGCATACAGACCATGTGCCTGGAGTTTGCATGTTCTCCTCGTGATTTGTGGGTTTACTCTGAGTAATCCAATTTCCTCCCACAATCCAAGACATACAGATTAGGCTATTGGTGTTTGCCCCTAGCTTGTAAATAAGCATACAGATGGGCATTCTGTCCAGGGTGTACCCACCTTGTGCCAGAAGTTTCCTGGGACTGGCTCCAGGCCCCACGCAACCTTGTCCAGGATAAAGCACTATAGAAGATGAATGAATGAAAGAGCGAATCATGTGTCAAAGTAGAAAAGAGACCTGAAGTGACTTATACGGATGTTAAGCAAGAATATTGACCAGCAAGCTCTTTAAGTTATCCAGAATGATGGCCAGCAGAAGGTGGCAAAGGAGACAAGCAAGAGACCATCATTCACATTTTTTCTTTATATAACCCTGAAGAAAATTGGAGACAAAGTCCTTGAAGACAATGACCATTTCGCAAACATTGACCAGGTCAGCCCGTCCATAACCAACCATGTCTTGAATCAACACTGAATGAGAATAAAATGGGTAAATTATGTTCCATTTGAAAAACTCTGACCAAGTGAAGGAGCCAAGTGTGTACAGCATCCGCTCCATACTCTATATACAGTATGGTACAGTATATGACATGCCGCAGTGTCCTGTGTTCAGGCCTTTTATCTGATATTGTCATTCTTCCTTTTTTAAGAGAGTGTTTGATCTTAATGCCAGTGCTGCTACATGTGAAGATATCTTCACTGATCAGGCAGAGTTCAACCTGCAGAAGACCAGGTGGTGTGGTAGGAAGATCATTTGCAATCGTTTTGGCGGAAATGTCCTCATGTGTGCTGCTATTGCTCAGTGTGGGGGTCATACATCATAATGCACATCTTGGTCTCAATAACACTGCAAGTTTGCTAACATTCCTTGATAAACTAACAAAAAACACGAGGAGCCCACTTACTTTATTCATTTAGCTCTGATTTACAGCTGGTTCTCCAACAACAACAAGTCTTTTTAGTGCTGTACCTTACACCATATCCCCCATTTTTAGTAAAGGAATTCTTTTCAACATGGCAGTGGAACGTGTATGATTACAGAGCCCATGTGCATTGCACTACTCATGGCAATGCATGAGAATGAATGTGATGCCATCCATGCAGATGAATGACAGGAATGGATCTGCTATGATATCATCACCCCCTCTACTGTTTGAACAGAGAGAATATCGCTGCTGTATGGATGAGATCTTCTGGCCTGACCAGGATCAGAGACGGGATGCAGAGTGATCTGTTCTTTTGTGAACACTTTGAATTGCAGTAATGAATAAATATTTATTTTGTTACTGTTTTGTATCTGTCCACTGACTTTCTTTGTAGTGTTCTCATTCTACTCTAGGTTTTGCTACATACTGCATTATATAGGTAACATTTGTGTTGTATTAATCATGTAGTAAGGTAAATGTTATTCTGGGATATGAAAAACCCTACACTTCACCAAAACAAGAAACAGGAACTTTATTCCCACACACTTGTATGCATTTGACTTTGTGACCTCATGAAGCCAAACCATACATGAACACATTTGATGCTAGTGTTTTAACTGATCACATCAGTGTTTATTTGATGCTCTGTAAGAGATAAGTGTATGATTGCTGTGTGTATTGTTGTGGAGGCAGAAATTGATTATGAGAAGAGAAAACATGGTTTTAGTTTGGAAGAGATTTGTTTATTTTTGACAAAGTAGTCACCTCGTTATTTTGTGTTTAGAGAACGATACATATTTTCTGGAAATGTGTGTAAATGTTTGGGGGAAATGTAATATGGTTTTATTTTGATCTTGAACTAAGGTTTGCAGATATACCTCATGTTCTGCCCATTAAACCTTTATCTTTTTTATACTCATTTTACAGGCCAGCCGACCTGTGTGTTTCAGACTGTATTCTGAAGTAGGCTATTGACAGACATCGCAAATTTTTAACACTGACAGTGTGGGTCTATCCATGTTCATTTCTGCAATTACCACTTTTCAGTAAATAAAATATTCATCTCTTAGTCCACTCTGGTATAATTAAACATGACTTACACCCTGTCGTGGCAAATTTTTGAATTTCACCAAATCTTTAACAAAAACCAAACAATCAGAGAAAACGCAAAAGACAAATGTAGATAGACAGCTTTGCACCAGTCAGAAAGACAGACACCCACAAAGTTCTAACCACAAAGTCCTCGAAGATTCTCTATTCCCTAATCTCACATGATTGATATACTTAACAAGTACCTCATTGCTCCTCCTTGTTACTTTGTTTGATTCAATTTTTATTTAATATTCAATAGATATATGTTAATTGGTTTGGCCTAGTGGTGTGGTATCTCCTAATTCTATACTTTTCTCCCTCTTATCTCATTTTTCTTCTTGTTTATTCATATATGGGTTGGTTTTATTGGGCGTTCTC
>JAOTRS010000019.1:751203-765569 GCA_028565755.1 Dinotopterus cunningtoni
GTATGCTGGAAATAACTTGCTTATGTGAAAGTGAAAGGAGAATGGTCAGCCTAATTTAAGATAACAGAAAGTTGTGAGTTTGTTGTGAAGAAGGTTACAGTAATTCTAGAAGTCTAAATGCACACTTAACAATTTAAATCTTGAGGCAGATGTGTAATCACTTTGACCAACAGTATTATACACATTAGTGTTGTATTCGGTTTTTAAAAACCCTGGTGCATTTTTTTCATTGCGAGCCAGTAACTAAACAGATGCCTAGATTGGTGTAAATAAAATACGTGAAGCACACAGCACATATACACAAAGTCTACAGGCAAAAGTGTCCCACCTCAACATTCCATACAAACACCATCCCATCATCTCCTGCTGATGCAAATCTGAAATGAAGGAATCAAAGGCCTGTTTTTAAAACATATATGACAAATATCCTGTCTGCAATCAGTATTACATATTAGACAAATACATATAACACTATGCTGCAGCCATCATCTGCTCTAAAATAATTGGTGTAATGCGAAGAACTTACACATATCCAAACTCGTCACTGTTTATAAACCTGCTCTCAGAGATGATATACACTAAATGCCCAAAAGCATGTGGACACCTGATCATCACTCCCATATGTACTTTTTGAACATCCCATCCAAGATGTAGTCCCTCTTATCGTAATCTTCACTCTTCTGGGAAGGATTGGAACAAGATTTCAAAGTGGTCTGCGGGGGATTTGTACGAACATTTGGTCTGGGCTTTAATGTTCTTCCATATTAACTCTGGCAAACCTTGCTCATATTGACCTTGCTTTACGCAATGTCATGCTGAAATATGTTTGGCCCCTAAGTTCCCTAGAAATAAACTGTAATTTAAGGTATACATACAGGTCACCTTTTAAGGCTGTGTGCTTTGAACTTCTTAGTAACAGTTTGGGGAAACCCCACATAATGTGTGAGCGTCAGGTCCATAGTTTTATCAGCTGGATAGGCTGATGAGAGAGAGAGAGGAAGACAGATAGAGAGACAGAGACAGAGAAAGAATTGTTTACCTGATGTCATCAATCTGCACCAGAAATCGCACAATGTCGAAATGACCTCTAAGCACCTGCAGTTCGGTGTAAGAGTTTTTGGGCTGATCCTCTCCAATACAAAGTGCAGCATAGCGGTTCTTTAACACAACACAAAAGAAACAATCCAGCTTCATTTAATCCTCACCTCACATACCTTACATATCAAACTGTTTATGTTAAAGCATGCATCATCTTCTGGACACTGTACATTGTAACCCTTTTATCAGTGAGAAGGTGTATCCAAAATTTTCTCAGGCATGAAATAATGGAAAAATAATACAAGAAAAATTATATATATATAAAAAGGACAAACACACCTGAACACGTTATCTGCATGTCATTAACATGTAGGTCATAGAGAGACCCGGAGACAGACAGACGATAGGAAACATATTAGCATTTTTAAGTAAGAAAAAAGGGTTCTAGCGGACATTAGATATTTGCATGTACTGTATTCGTCTGACAAAGGCTACAGGAAGTAGAGATTGTGAAAAAAAAAACGATTAAGTTATGAATTGTGATTCTGTTTTGGTGAAGATTCATGTATCACCACACTGACTTAATCATTAAACTTAAAATTGTAGTAAAATTGTGGGAATGTAATATCAAATTAGGATATCTATACATTTTTTATGCTTATAGAATCGCACCTGGGTATCATGATAAAATCGTGACCGGTGATTCCCATCCCTAATAAGAAGTGTTACCATGTCTCAACGTGGGGATTGTTATATGGGCATAGAGGCATTTGAAAGTACAGACAATATCAGAAATCCATACAAATACATTAAAGTAATCTCTGACTGAGGGCTTGCCTTGAATCCGCTTTTTCAACCCCCTCTTCTTAACCCCATTCAGTTACACTTTGGGCTAAAAGTACACAATGGTCTACCCAAAACTGGGATTTTTACCTCAGCCGAGCCATGCGAGCCGCGAGTGCCAAGAATCCAGCGGAGCATCACGTGCTGCTTTTATGGAAACGACCAGATTCTGAAAATACAGAAATAGTTTAAACTTTTGTCTAAATGCATTATAATGAAACTAGCAAATCAAGCACGGTTTTTCCATTAAAAGAGATTGAAAATGAATTTCTTTTTTAAAGATTAGAGCACTTTTACACAGGTAATAGGTTAAAACTATATGAAGTTTATTCTCTTTTTTTTATCTGCATTCTAGAATAAATAAATACACAAATAAATGCATGTTAATAAAAGAATGTTAGCAAAATCAAAACAACAGTGAAGACAGTGTGAATCCTTGTAACGTTATCACAAATACTACTGGGAAGCTGCAGTGAAAAGGAGCATGAGAATCAATCAATCAATCAATCAATAAAAATGACCAAAAGTTTGTGAACCCCTGACCATCACATCCAGCACTATAACTAATAACACGTTTGGGCTTTTATTCTCAGTGAATGAAACTGAAAGATTAATGCTACAGAAACATTCTACACTGTGTGCTTTCAGCTCTGTGGCTGCAGTTTGGGGAAGAAAACATAGTGAGTGCAAAGGGCAAATGTCCACATACTGTAGGTCCTACATAAACATATTTTTAACTGTTTTAAAGTACAGATTACGTGTAATTCGACACAAACACACGCTGTTCGCTGGACAGATCTAAATCTGAATCCTGAGCTTTAAGACCGTCTACAGCCTCTGACAGCCTTGACAGCATTGACACCCACACACACCTTCACTCGTTCCGTAAACGGTCGTCCAGCACCTGACGTTATATTCCGTTTTTTCATAAAACACAACTTAATCACTCAATTATTCGTGTAAACATTATCCCCTCGGTTTAAAATTAAAACGCACAGCGCGAGCAGCAACGCCGAATTAAAATTTCCCAAATTTCTCAAGCATTGTGATTCTCCAACGTTTAGCCACAATAAAGTCTCCAAGTCTGTCAAAATAAAAGTCTTTCAGTGTCGAGATTATCATGATCAGGGTTACCATTCTTTATTTTCCAGATTCATCCAAAACAATTACGAAGATTGTAAAAAAAAAATAATAATAATAATAATAATAATAGAATAAAATACAAGTACTGTATATAATTAAGTGACGAGATATGAAATGTGAATTTTTTTTGAGACAATTATTCACAAAAAAGTAGACTTAAATCTGGCACGGACAAAAACACTCATATAAATGCCTTGATTAAGTTAAAATATTCAGTCAGTTAATGTTCAGTCAGTGACTTTACAGAATCAAAAGAAAATTTGAGAATTGTGTGTGAAATGTTTAAGGAATTATGTATGAATCAAAATGATCAGATTGTACCTGATAACTGGGAACACACAACACACACACACACAGCATAATGGATAACAGTATTTTAAAAAATGTTCCATCTGAAAATATTGCAGTTAATAAGAACAATAAGAACATGTATTGATGAAACAGATTAACAGTTTTTAATAATAATGTCATTATTACAATACAATAATTACAGCACATTGTTTCAAATGTAAATACAAATGTCTTTTTAGGATAATATAGATTATCTAAAAAAGGAAAATTACACAAAATAATAAAAATACATGTTAGAAAAAAAATATCTTTAAAACAAGCACATAGAAAAAAATATAGTCCTTTCATTGTAAGATCTTGCAAAGCTTTGCAGGGGGAAAAAATACAGTTCAAGCCACAATTAACTTAAAAACACAATTTACGTCCTGCCTTCATCTTGTAGATTTCTTACTAATAATGGACAAGACTGAATTCTTGTAACTAATTATAACATAGAAAGTGGAAGTTCTCAATCTCATTCGAGCTTGCTAACAGAAGTTGGCCAACAGTTGATCAGCCTTTTAAGTAGTACCCTTTGAACTAAAGACACTGAGTTGTTTCCGCAGGTGTGCCGTTACAGATTTTGGGCCCCTTGAAAACCTAACCCTAGTGTCCCCAACCTTGATGAAGTCAACCCTTTTCAATTGCCATAGCATTTTATGGGCCCCCCGAAAACTCTGGGCGCCTTAAGATTGTTATTACCTAACCTCCCTTAACGGCACCACTGTCTGGGTGAGCTGCACCTTTCACAATAACCATAACTGCAGTGACAAAGCTAAATACACATGGAAGCTGCTGTCAGTAATGACATCGTATTCTCACAATGAAAAAGGTTTAATTTCAAAAAGGTGAAGAAAAAAAAACTTACAACACCCCCAAAAACTTGATTTACATTAACCTATTTTGAAGATGCATTTATGCAACTGAACTAAGCTACAGCTTTTAGAAGTCTCTAATAAATCACAATTTGGACAGGATATAATAAATTAATAAATTGGATTTGCCATACAGTATGAAAACTGCTAGAGTCGCTGTTGAATTTTGTCTGTAAGTGTATATAAATGCCACAAAATAATTTCAACTCAAAATTACATTCAACACTAAAGACACAGCAGGTAGTTTTCCTGCCTCACAGCTACGAGTTTCAAACATGATCTTTTTTTGTGGATTTTGCATAATTTCCTTTTATTTTCATTGGTTTCCTCCAACTTTATGGTAAGTGAATTTACTTCTCGACATTTCACTCTAGGTCTGAATGGGTGCTCTGGTGTCTTGTTCAATGTTCTGGATCAAATAGAGCCCTGACTAAGGTAAAGGAGTTACTCAGGTATTGGAATTTCAATAGGAAACAGAATTTCAGAGGAAACCCACCATACACATGAAAAACATGCAAACTCCATGCACATAGACCCGAGGGGGGGATCGAACCCTCAACCCTGGATGTGCAAGGCCACATTGCCTACTACTACTAACTCTATAGTATTTAGGAAGACATTACAAAGAAATACCCTTAAAGAATTTATAAATGACTTTAACAAAAATATTTTCCACATAAAGATTTATTGACAGGGTTAAACAACTGCCCTAAGGCTTCCATTATAATGAGATGTAAATGAACAGGTTTCTGTTATTTTTAAAGCACAGGGAAAGATGTTAGAAGTATTTTACACGTGTTAAAGATAATTACAGCTCATAACATAACCCAGACATACTGTAAATAAGACTACCATTTCAGAACCATTTAATAGTAGTAAAAATTTGCTTTTTACTAGTGAATTTGCATTTGAGGTCTTTATAATCATATTAAAATTATCATCAAATTTGCTGTTAATGTTCTTTACCTTTTTCAGGAAAACAACCCTGTCTCCCAAGCACTAAATAATATTGCTTGACTCTACTTATGCTAGATTTGCAACTAGTCAGATTGGTTGAAAAGTGCATTACGTGCATGATTCAATCCTGGTTTATTCTTCATTATAAATGCTTCCAAGTAGAACTTAGGAAAATACAAACCCTGAATAATCAGTCTTTTGGATTAGTAGGAGGCCTTTAGTTGTCCATCAAGCCAGGTGCGGGTACATTTAACAATTGAATTTTGTATAACTTCCCTCTGATCAAGCCACAGCAAAAATGAAAAAAAAAAAAAAAAAAGATGTCTCATGCGCCAAACATTTATCTGAAGAAACTGTCCCCTCATCTGCCTCATCCTGATGCTCTGCTTCATGTTGCAAATCTCACTGCATGGAGGCACATGTGGTCTGCTTGGGAAGCTTGTTGTGACTATGGACAATTCCAGTTGACCATGAAGATGATTTTGTACTTGGCTGATGCAGACAGCTGTTCTCTGATAATTTGTGACTGTAGTCACTCAATTGTTCAGAACTAAACTAACAGTAACGAAAGAAAGTAGACTCCATACTAACTTAAACACCTCTCCTGTTATACTGAACCTTCCAGGCTCAGACTGCTGATCAATTCCTGCTATAAATGTATCACCCAAATGTGGATGGGATTCCTGTTGAATCTGGTTCTTCTCAAGGTTTCTTCCTATTGCCATCTCAGGGTCATATATTAATTTATATATTTCCTACTCATTTTTCCAATTTTATTTTTGATTCCATAAAGGTGACCAATGTTAAAAGCAATATATACTGTAAATAAAATTTAAATGAATTGAAGTTAATTGAAAAAACATCAATAAAGCATGCACTTTCACCTATTCCTTGCAGTTTGGAATGATCTGAATATGGGTCTTGCCTCCTGTTAAATGTGAGCATGATTAATTATGCAATAAAATATAATATTTAAGGAACAAACAGGTAATACATTTAAGAGAAGGAACCATTATTTAACCTTCGAACAATCTTCAAACAAATCAAAGAGAGTTGGAAGAAACATTATGTAATTGGTCCCAAATTTACATGAAATCTTACCTATGAATATCTGCTGTAGAAACAGGGCCTTCTCTCATAATTTATCTAGATGATAACAGCTCATTGTTAACTGAGACATGCCTGTCCATTGCTTATTACATTTAAGATCTGCTTAAATGTTTATTCCTCTACACATGAATCGATTTTCTGTGGTCATAGAGTTCTGTGTTCATAACAATAAGAGTATATGTTATGTGTTTGTGAAAGTGTAGGATTTTTTGTCCATGTGTCAGACACAGGCTCTCTTGGCGTGCAGCATCTCGATAAGAAGTTTGGTGCATGGTACTTCTCCATTTATGTGTTTAAAACTCAGGTAATCCTCAGCCTGAGAGCTTAGAATGCGTAGCTCTCGCAGTTGCAGCAGCAGCTGACTGAATCTGTCCACATGCTGCGGATACACACACAGTGTGTATTCCAGCAAAGCCCCACTCACTCGATGATATACATTTTCCACATATTCCTGGTTTTCCAATAGCTTCACGTCTGGTAAGAAAAAGGGAGCAGAGATGAAATAGCAAAAAAAAAAAAGTTTGTTTGAATCTAGATAAATAGCAGAGAGATTGTCTCTGTTTATTGTCCATTTATTTATAAAAACACTGTAACATAAGCATAAATTCACAATATCAATCATAATTCTGACACAATCCCATTAACTAATCGTAATCCAACTGTCTCCATCATAGAGCTGCAATGTTCCTAACCTAGATGGCACTGTATCATAGGACTTCATGAATCATAGGACAGGCTGCACGCGTCTTGCAAGACAGAACACTACCAATGCACAATACCATCACATAATAGTATTGAATAACCAAGAAACCGTTACAAACTACAGTAGGAATGAAACTATGGTAAAATGCATGGTATGGCAGCCACAAATGCCCCAAATCAAAAGATTGTGTATGCCACATTATCTGTGTTCATTTTCTAGTCACAAGAAATGTGTAATTGTAGTCTCACCGGGATTGAACAAGATGAGGTACTTAAAACAGGTGATCTCTCTGTAGTCTAACTGTAGCTCCTGAAGACGCAGGGCCAGTTGCTGTGCCCCTCGCACCAGCTCACCCAGGGTTACCCCTGCCTGAGTCAGTAAAGAAGTCAGATCCACCTAACAAACATGCATACATATGGGTCACCCTAAAAATATAAATTAAAATGTAACTGTAGGAGAAGATAATCGCTAATGTTAATTGCTTCATAATTGCTGGAAAGTAAGCACAAGTAATGGATAGGGTCATATTTGTCTCATGACTCAAAACAAAAGTAGTAAAGATTAATTATGTAGAAAAGGAAACAGTGCTGTTTCGTTGTAAGGATGATTCACTTTTTTCTGTATAGTTGACAGTTATTTTATGCTAATAAATTATTTCTCTGAAAAAATGTTTATCAGAACTTTTTTATGGATATGAATAATGCTTATTATAGAAGCAGCAGACAAAAAAGGTGGGCATGAAACGAATGCAGCAATTGCAAGTTTGTTCGTAAAAAGTTTGCCTTGAAGACCAAAGGGGCCAATCACAGTTTGGTGGAACCAGCGGCAGGCCAGAGTACAAAACGAAGGAGTCGTTGTCGCTATCGCAGTCCTGTAGTGGCAGCAGGCCAGATTTGAGCATAGAAGCCAATCTTCAGCAGCGGTGTAAGCAAATCCAGAATTTGGAGTGAGGGAGCCAATGTGGCTGTTATAGTCTGGTAGTCGAGGCAGTGGCCGACATCTTCACAGTTGCTGAGCCTTGAGAGCTTCCACTAAACTAAAGCAGAATTACAGAGGCAGCGGTCACGGTCCATCAGCTGCTGATCCTCAGCAAGCTGCCCAGTAGTAAACAACACTCCTCAGTGCTGGAGCCCAAAAGAGCATGCAAGCATACCATGGCACGGACAGCATGTCTCATCTCTGTTTTCAACCCAACTCTGAAGCAGGACTATCACCGCCTCATACTAGTTGGTAAAAGAGAATCAGAGGTCTTAACTGAAGATATGCCACAAGCCCCAGTCCTTAATGAGCTCACGAGTTTAGTTTTTTCCTTCTGAACAAATAGCAAAAAATTAAGGCATGCCCTAGTCACGGGCACAACCATGACAACAAATCACCTCTAATTTAGAACTCGACAGTCAAGTGTGGCTTTCAACCAAGGACACCCAAGTCACCCTAGCTGTCTGTTCAACCCGTTCAAAATTCTCAAAAAAATTACTGAAGTAAACTCCCACATCAATGCTGCCTCGTCCTATTGTCACACCAGTCGGACTATGTGCCAAGGACCAAGACCTAGTGGCAGGCCTTGAAAAACCCCACACCCTGGAAGTAGTGTGAAGCATTTCTTGTCACATAAACTCTAGAATTGGCACCACAATATTCTCCCAGAGAACAACAGAAAGATGGCCACCATGAACTACAACAAACAAAACATATACATTAACAGTCACCATTATACTCCCCTGGGCTCTATCATGAGACTCGTCATAAAGTAAATACAGAGACAACCTTATACCGTAGTTCATTCTGACATCTACACCCTACATCTCTGTTACCAGTGTCCTGAGCTGGTGTGTCTTTGATTCTGATATTTAGTTGCTTTGTTTGGTGGCTTAGTGGTTAGCACTGTTTCCTTGCACCTCCAGGGTCTGGGTTTGATTCCCACCTTGAGTCTGTGTGTGTGGAGCTTGCATGCATGTTCCAGGTGCTCTGGTTTTCTCCCAAAGACATGCAAATTAGGCTAATTGGCATTACCAAATTGCCCATAGTGAGTGAATGAGCATGTGTATGCGTGTGTGCCTTGCGATGGATTGGTACCCTGTCCAGGGTGTACCCTGCCCCGTGCACTAAGTCTCCTGGAATAGGCTGCATGCCCCCGTGACCCTGTATAGACAATGATTGTGTGACTGAGTAAGGTTCTTGCCTTGCATTGTTTAGACTGTTTGGTAGTAATCTGATCAATGCCAGTTTCCTTACTATTTTGATCTGTTTGGAAGCTTTCTAAATGAAGCAGTGCATACCTGCACTTGCATCTGTACCTGCTACCTGACATTTTTGGTTATTTGCAGAAATTAGTGTACATTGAAGCATGCTTTTTAATTTTGTGAAAGTATTCACATCAGCTCAAATTGACCATTATATTTTCACATTAAGCAGAGGATAGTATTTTCTCTTATGGGGTAATACAAGTTACAGTTTTGTGTATGTTAGAGGGTTTATGTGTTTAACTGTACCTTTTGTCCAGTAATAAGCAATATAGTGTCCTGTTCATCATGATGTACCTGTCTGGAAATATAATCAAGTACCAGCAGTTCACTCCAACAACTATGTAGTAACTTCATTTGATCCCCCACCTGAGAAAGGACAAATGAAAAGGGGATAGGGGTTTAAACCTTCTGGTCAAAGGAATACCTACACATATGTATCAAACATAATGTATACTGGCATCCAAGAGTAATACCAATACCATAATGGACATTGGAATTAGGAAAACCAGACACTTCCCAATTAGACTGGCTGATTAAAAACCTTGTTAACCTCAAGGCATTAGAGTGATGTTTAATAAAGTTGATCTATGCAAGATGTGGAAGTTCTCAAACACAATAAGAAACACTGTTAGATCACAATTAATTCTAGGCAGCCTTCGACACTGCCTGAAAACTCAACCTGCAACTTGACAACCTCCACTCTCTAGAACAGTGAGTAATCTCAACTGGGGTACATTTTTGGTGACTCCAGTTGCATCTCATATCTTTCTCGCAAGGCTTCATCCAGTTCTCAGAAGTGTTTTGCAAGATGGAGCAAAAATGTTTAATATAAAATTTTAACTTGATAAACGAGCGAGGTCTTAAAATACGAGCAGTATACACTAGGTGCCGGGCGTCACTTGATCACAGCTGAGGTTCGTCTCTCCCGCTCTCTCCCACTGGGATTGTGGGTAATCATCTCCTAAGATCAGTTTTTTATCACTTTGCTTGAACATATAAAAAAAAAAACAGCAATCAAGCCCCTAAAATATACCCTTTGCAATTCAGTCATAAACCATACCAAGAAAGGTTGACAAAAGGTTAGAAAAGACACATCTTGTTTAAAAAAAACTACACTTGCTGTCTAGAAGAATTTTCCCCACATGACCAATATTGACATGACTTAAATATGGCCCTAAGATTATTAGGACACTCTAGGATCATAACCCCATACACCCTTGACTACACATATTAAAGGTAATTGCTCATATCCGGAAGTTGTTTATCTGTTAGGAAATTCAATATGTGTATTCAGTTCACCTGGCCAGGTGTGACAATATAAGGCGGAAACAGTCCGTCAGCACAGTGAAAGCATGCTCTCACAACCATTATTACTGAGCTGAGCTCAACTGCATCTCGACTAAATGCAGATAGATTTGAATGCAGCTGGGCATATATTTTTTGCTAGTGATGACTCAGGGATGACAGGACAGTCTATAGCAGGCAGCACTGTGTGTACTGTATGTGTGTGCATGAATTTTAAAAGTATGTATTGTACTTTTGATACTGTTTAAGTAAGCACCATTCTTTATAAGAAAACTCAGTATACAGTATATGACTGATGGCTTATGTAATAAAAAAAAAAAAAGAAACATGACAATTTTCAGCTTAATTAGACATTAAATAAATAGTAATTTGAACTTATAGCTTTATGGATGATCATGTACTAAAGTTGACAGACACCCTCAGAACCTTTCCTGAACCTTCCTATAAAATCTTATTATCCATGTTTATAAGATTATAAGATCATCTGGTAAATTTAGCTCTGTTTTATTAGAATTAATTGGTACGTGGTTATTAAGTGGTCATTAATTGGTACTGATAAATGTCAACGTTATTTAGATATTTATTCTGAATTACAATCGAGTATTTTAACACTGATTTTGTGAAAATACACAAAAACTCCTAAATCTAGGTTTCATGTAATGTGGAATTTACCCATTCATATAATTATAAGAAACCACAGCATCCTGATCAGAGTCACAGTTGTTCCAAAGCCTGTCCAGGAAAAACTGGGTGTGAGGCAGGAATACACCTGGATCTCCAAGGAACCATGCACACAGCCTGTTGAGAAGTTGAATGTCATGTTCCATAAATGTTAATATTTTGTTAGAATTTGTCATAGAACATGTCTTCTTTTTCAGCAGCCCTATTTTATATAATATAATATATAAATATAGCTTGCTTTTTCCAGATAATTCAGTTTGTAAAAGTACAGCATATACTGCAAAATTATGTACCGTGAACATGAATATTTGTAATATAGTAAAACCTTGAATTGCAAGTAACTTGGTTTGCAAGTGTTTTGCAAGATGGAGCAAAAATGTTTAATATAAAATTTTAACTTGATAAACGAGCGAGGTCTTAAAATACGAGCAGTATACACTAGGTGCCGGGCGTCACTTGATCACAGCTGAGGTTCGTCTCTCCCGCTCTCTCCCACTGGGATTGTGGGTAATCATCTCCTAAGATCATTCTCAGTGCAAGTGCATCACTCTTATAGTTAACATCTTTGTGTATACTGTTTACTATAATGTGACCATGTGTATGTGCACGCGTAAAGCATTTTTAAAATTTATGTCCAAGTGTTGTGACCATTCTTTAGTAACTGTACTGCAACAACAACCCTCATTAAGAAAAAGGTTTAAAAGGCTGTAGCAGTGCAGGAGATTAACGACAATGCGATGTCACTGGCTGATATTCATATTAAGTGGTTAAGAATCAGGAGATGTTTTCTATGTTATTGCATTCTAGCACTGCTCCACCTTTACACACCCTTCTCACTGTTCTTGCCATGTGTTTCTCCCTTACCTTGAGTTCTTTAAAGAAGTTGCAGCTTCGTGCCCACTCCACAATGAAGAATAGTGTTTGGTCTGCGATGTGACACATTAGGCCAAAAGTTGAGAATGGTTGAAAGTTGCTGGAGTTCTGGTTCTGTTGCAGACACGCCAGGTAAGTGCTGATTTTACTCCGCACCAGCAGCTCATCCTGTTCACAGCGCACAAACTCCAGAACCAGTGCAGGCAACTTCAGGCCTGTGTGGGGTGTAGGTGAGCTTACAGTCTGATTAATGTAAGTGTGTCCCCCATTCGAGCCAGGTGAGCTGTTACTGGCGTGGTGGTCAGGAAACTCAGATTTAATGGTACGACAAGGCAAAGATTGGTAGGTATATTGAGAAGGCAGTGGGCTGTGGGAACCCATGCTCATGCAGACAGGTGTGGTGTCCAGGCCTTGCTCATACTCTGCAGATATGGTGGAAGAGGGCATATTTAGGAGGATGTTTTTAGGGATGGAAATATCTGCCATGCTGGCCAATGTGCTATTAAGTGAATAGTCTGTCTGTGCAGGTGACAGGACAGGTGGCATGGGCTCCATCTTTAGCTTGCTCTCACGGTTTAAAGCTTTTTTCTGCTGCTTTAAGGCCCGGTCTCTCTTGTACATCGGCCCAAACTTATTTCGACCACCTCGCATTCTGTCTGCTCGAACTGCTGAAAAAAAGCAAACAAAAACTTCTGAAAATCCCAAGAAACTTCTCAATAATTTCCAAAAGCTTATGTTTTGTGAAACAGATCTCATTCAAGGCTATTGCACACTGTTCATGGCTTTAATTTGGAAAACATAATGTTCACTTCAGTGCTTACCTTCGAGTCGCATACCCACGGTGAGACACTTCTGGAAGCGACAGAAAGGACATCGTTTTCTCTGTGTTTTGTCAATTTTACATTCCTGGCTCTCTGCGCAGGTATAGCGCTTGTTGTTCTGTACTGTCCTCTTAAAGAAGCCCTTTAAACACAGATTTAAGTCATATCAAATTCTGAATACAACACTATATCAACTAAGCACAAAAAAAAAAAAAAAATGCTAATTAGGTTCCACTGTTTTTAATTAAAGCCTCTAGAGTGGGGGTGTCAAACAAGATCCAGAAATGTGAATGTGGGTCCAGACTTTAATTTCAACCAAGCAGAAGCCACGCCTGTTTAATTAGTCATCCTTGGCTTTCGATAGACTTTCAAGTGTAACTTCTGTTTGGTTAGAATGAAAGCCTGCACTCACATGGCCCTTTCTGAATCCAGATTGACACCCCTGCTCTAGAGGTTGGAAATAATTTAAAATATATATAGCATGTTTTACACTTGTTGTAATGAAGCCTTTTTAAAAGGTGTTAGTTTGTACCTTGCAGCTTTCACATGTTAGCAAACCATAGTGATATCCAGACACATTGTCCCCACACACTGGGCACAACTCCTCCAAATCCACACCATAGTTGCATTCCATCCTGATTCTCAACACACAGCAACTAGATGCATATACCAAGTGTTAATGCTAACAGAAATCAAATATAATATTTTAAATATTTTTCAAAAATTTATTATTTTAATATTATTTTAAGATGATCAAATAAATAAATATATTTTCTGAATTTTTTAAGAATTTTTATTTAATATTTAATGTGAGCTGTTTCTATTTAATATTCTGATATATACATATTTTAAGCATAATTTCTGATTCATAAGTTCTGATAAACCATATTTAATTAGCTATTTTAATTAATGATGATGGAAAACCATCAATGAATAACATCATCAAGCATACAACAAAAAAAGACATTCTAAACTTTTTTAGGAATAAGCAAAAGAGGTCTATCTATAATTGTGTTACCTGACCTGTAGAGTCACCGGTACTTTCCTCTTCGCAAAAGACAAGCAGAAAGGCAGAAGCTTTTAGCCGTTAAAAGAATTAGCCGTATTCTGGGAAAAAAAGGTGGTTTGCAACTGCTGGGATTGTAACACCTATGTAGTCTGATGGCTCCAAGTCACTTGCGTGACAGCTCTTTATATTAACCACACACACATGTGGACACAGTGAAAGACACAGTGACAGACATATTGACAGACACAATGAATTACTTATCTGCAACAGTTAGAGAGAGCGCGAGGTTAGGGAGGGGCCAATCATTTGCATATTAGATACCTAACATTTGATGCACAACTCATGGCCAATAAATTATCATAACTGTAGAGGATGAAGGGTTTAATCACTTTCTACTGTATATTAATGTTTGCAAAACATGTGACTGTATAC
>JAOTRS010000019.1:785331-799560 GCA_028565755.1 Dinotopterus cunningtoni
GAGAGAGAGAGAGAGAGAGAGAGAGAGAGTTATGTAAATGCTAAGAAATCTGCCAGTAGTTTCAGGATGTTGGGAGCGAGCGAGTGAGAGAGAGAGAGAGAGAGAGAGAGAGAGAGAGAGAGAGAGAGAGAGAGAATACACTTTGGGTGATTTTGTAGTCTGTCATTACAGCACATTCAGGCGAAGCAAGGGTCTGGCCTTTTCTTCTGTTTTGTGGACTAATAAGGCTTATGCTAAAAGAACTCTTTACTTAACCTTTGGGATTGAAAGACTGAACGAAAGAGTAGTCATGGCAAATACCTTCTCCGTCTTCTTGTTGATGTTACTTCTTTTAGGAATAGCACAAGGTAAAAACTTACTTGATTTAACCATTTTAAGCAACTTTTTTATACTTCATCATAGAATGATCTGTAAGGACTGTAATTGATAAGAATATCATAACCATTTTTTCATTTAATCATTTACATCATATAAAACTAAAGTGAGAAATCTATAGCTAGACGCTTCACAGGCTCTAAATAAGTGATGACTGCATATGACTTACAGTAATTAACCACACTGTGTGTATTGCACTGGGACAATAACAACAAAATAAATGGAATGATGGCAGATTATTTAAAAACCCAGTTCATGCACAATAAGTGACGTGAATGCATATCCTGTAGCACTAGATTTGTTTAATACTAAATTTTGTATTCATATTTTGGATCTTAAATTTTCTCGTAAAGGATAATAATAAATAAAACACATTTCTGAATATTCATTAAGGTCTCAGCATGTTTAATGTGGAGATGATGACGACAAGAGTTTGTTTTCGTGTTGGCTGTTGTGTAGAACTGTTCAAACGCTGCTGTCGTGCTAATAAAATTTCAAGACCAATTTCCATGACTATGGGACAAACATTGCCTGCTGCCAGGTCATGCCAGTGTAAACCATAGCAACGCAGAAGCTGATGAAAGATATTTGCTGATGGAACATCAGGCAGTGGAAGAACTGTGAAGTTTACAAAGAATGAAATAAGGCGCAGGATGTTGGAAATGGAGAGTTTAGCAGTGGAATTAAAACCTACTGTAATTTATGCTTGGAATTACTGATCGTGGGAAATGCCTTGCTTGTAACAAACAACAGTATTTACCATGATGAGAGAGAGAGAGAGAGAGAGAGAGAGAGAGAGAGAGAGAGTTATGTAAATGCTAAGAAATCTGCCAGTAGTTTCAGGATGTTGGGAGCAAGCGAGAGAGAGAGAAAGAGAGAGAATACACTTTGGGTGATTTTGTAGTCTTTCATTACAGCACATTCAGGCGAAGCAAGGGTCTGGCCTTTTTTGGCATCAATATAATATTCTATTTTTCATTAAAATTGGGTGAGCATCTTCTCCACATAAAGCATGCTGAGGACTAATACTATTAAGTCCGTAGAGACTTCACCAAACCCTAACTCTCCTTTCCTTTTGTTTAGGTCAACAGAAAAATGCACATAACGTTACAGGAATTATGAACCCAAGAATTTTCAGCGGTCATTCCATCCCAATTAAGCTTCCTCTTACTCCAAATTCAACAGAAATTCAAACACGCCTCTTTGAAGCTGTTGGTCCTGCCCTTGTATTGTTGACCAACAGCAGCGCCTCATACCTCCGGAGTTCGCTCAGTACACGGGTCATCCCGTCAATCTATGTTGTGGAAATTGTCATCGGAGTCCCTGCAAACATTGCCATTTTGGTCTCAATTGGCACAAAAGTACGCGTGGTATCCGTGGCCATCTTATGCTGCAGCCTGGCAGCTTCGGACCTCCTGCTCCTGCTCAGCCTGCTGCTCAAGACACATTACCACTTTTCGGGTAACAACTGGACATTTGGTGAAGCTGCATGTCGTCTCACTACTGCGTGCTTTTATGGCAACTTGTATTGCTCAGCACACACACTAGCATGTGTGAGCATTAAGCGCTACCTAGCTGTGGTGCACCCCTTCTTTTACAAAAGTCTTCCCAAGCGCTCCTGCACAGCCTGGACTAGTATAGGTGTGTGGCTTGTATTTTCATTGGCAATGTTGCCTGATCTTCTAGTACATCAGACCTACCACATACCTGAACTGGGAATCACTACGTGTCACGATGTCCATCCTGTCGATGCCAGCACTTACAAATTCCTGGTGTATTACAACATAGGGTTAACATTATTAGGGTTCCTTCTTCCCCTGATAGTGACTGTAGCATGTTTTGCCTCAATTGTATGGCATTTGAACTGTTCACACCATGACTGGAGTGTCTACATCAAGGTCAGCACGTTAGTCTTTCTCATCTTCGTTATTTGTTTCAGCCCAAGCAGCTGCATACACTTCCTACACTATGTACGCATATACACGAGTGGAGACGACAATTTCTACGCCTACTTTAACATAGTGGTCTGTCTCTGCTGCCTCCACTGCTGTTTGGACCCATTTCTCTTTCTGCTTATGTCTAGGACAACAGGCTCCAGGCTTTACTTTATGACACGCAAGGGAAACATGCTCAGCGTTTCCACTTAAATTTGGATATGTAATGGCTTTTTTAAACAAAACTGCAGAGCAGCTCTGTTTTAAATAGAGGAAATGAAATCAGCAAGATATAATGCTTCACAAAAAAGATTCAAAAATCAGTGAACTAATTCCAAATAAAATAAACACAAGTGTTTTATTGTATATAGTTTGCTAATGAACAAAGATGGATACAGAAATAGAATCAGTTTTAATTTTAGATTTTAATTTTTCCTTTTTTATTCTCTGCACATGGAGGAAAGTGGAATTAGTATTCAGATCAAATGTGCAAAGACTCAGCTAGTATGTGGTTTTAAATGGTTATCCATTATACATGGACAAAACATGGAGCCGTTTGAATAGTCAAGACTATAAAGGGCACATTGTATTACTGTGATGGATGCTTGTGTGTGTGTGTGTGTGTGTGTGTGTGTGTGTGTGTGTGTGTGTGTGTGTGTGTGTGTGCGCGTGCTTAGAAAATGTGTGTGTAGGGGGGGCGTTTAAAAGGTTCAGGTCTGTATGTATGTATATTTTGCTGTAGATTGCACATTTGATTTACTTTCAGTGCTTTATTTAGTTGTGTTGTAATAGAACCACTGCTTTATCGCACACAATAAATGCCTATCAAGCTCACTGACTGCTTATTTATTTATATCATTATCGCTTTATGTGGTCATAGCATATGTTTATTCAGCTAATAAACCAATCAGAAATAACCGGGACGAAAGGCCAGCCCGTCTGTTTTTTGGTTACAAATCGCCAAACAAGGTCAATGTCGGTCAGGATAGAAAGATATCAGAACAACCGGTGCACCACAGCATGTCACACACAGGGCCCAGCAGGCAAACAGCCCAATGCTACTGACCCAGCCTCCAAATTCCCCAGCTGCCAATCCGACCAAGCACCCATGGGATATGCTGGACAAACAAGCTACATTCACGAAGGCCTCACCTCGCAAACATGACTATCACTTTGATGTGCCCTACTGATCCTTCCCTCTATTTCAGTCTTTCATCCTTTGTATGTTTATCCATCTTTGTATATTATCTTCTTGTTACATCCTGTTTGTCATGAGTGCAATTTATTTTTATGTTGATAACCTGAAGTATATTTTGACTTTCCTTACCCTTGATCTTGTGTTCTTTTCTTTCTCCATACTTCCTGTGGAGCTAGGTTTTTTCTCCTTCATGTTTTTCTCTCATTTTCTCCACAGGGTATGAGTCAAAGGTCAATGATCATGTAAGAAAAGGATGTATAACTTGAGTTCATTTTACTGGAAAGACGATGAATATGAGATGATAGATCAAAATTTCAGCTTCAATTTCCTGATATGTACATCTACTTGTGTTAACTAACTTAGAACTTAAAAATCATTCACTGGAAAACATGACTGACAGGTTTCATGATGCCTTGGTGCCGTGTTTAAACAATTGTTCAAACATTGTGGAGGTGTGAATGTCTGTTTTTGTCCTACCTGTAAAGTCTGCATTTTGTTTTAAAACTAAACCAACATAAGGACCAAAGAGTATGGGAGTAATAAGAGAAAATTAAAGTCATTTTAAATCTGAGAAATTGTAATCCATGTAAGCAAAATCAGCAAAACCATGGTAGAAGTATTGGTCATAGTCAACACAACCACTGGTGTACTAATAGAGTGAAGCAAAAAAAAAAAAAAAACCTTGCTGGGAATGGAATGAACTCTGATATGAAATTACCATTCCCCCCAAAAAACACCTAAACACACCTGCACATTCATACAATTATTAAGTCAGCTGATCATGTGCAGTGCACAAAGTTATAATGATCATATAAATCACACAGACCTTCGACACCCTATTGATCACCTGTGGAGCAACTGTGGGTCATCCTCAAACAGAAGGTGACGAAGCGCCATGTGTCTAAAATCCAGCAGTTCTGCGAGGAGTGAGAGAGGATCCCAGCAACAACATGTGCAGCTCTGATTAATTCCATACCCTGGAGATAACAGTGGTACTCACCCAAAATATTAACACTTTGGACACAGTTTTGACATGTTCGCTTAGAGTGTACTCATTTTCATTGCCAGTTATTTAGACAATAAAGTCTGTATGTTAAGTTATTGTTAGAGGACAGTAAATATGTACTGCTATACAAGCTGCACATCGACTACTCTAAAGTATATCCAGTTTTAATTTCTATAGTATTGTACCTTGGGAACATATAAGAAAGTGGTTGCTGAAATGTGAGGGGTGTACTCAGTTTTGTGAGATACTGTTTATATATATACTTATGCTTACATAATTTTTATTGGGTTTGTACATTTACTTTTACATAATGACAATAAAGTTAAATCGAACCGACTCTAGATGGAATGGTAGTCTGTGTCAGGTTTGTGTGCGTGGTGTTTGATGTTCTCCCTGTGCTTGGTGTGTTTCCTCCGGGTACTTTGGGTTTCCTCACACATTCCAAAGACATGCAGCTTCGTCTAATTTCATCATCTCCATCCATCTAGGAACATCTGTAATCCAACTTGGAACCGTGTAGGCCAATGGTGACCATTGTATTTATTTTGTATGACCGTGGTAGGACCTTCGGTCAACATTCACACACATTCACACACTACAGGCAATCTGGGAACGCCATTTAGCCTAATCTGCATGTTTTAGGATTGTGGGAGGATACCGAAGTACCCGGAGGAAACCCACCAAGTATGGAGAGAACATGCAAACTCCAGACACACAGACCCGTGTGCGAGAATCGAATCCAGGATCCGGCGGTGCAAGGCAACAGTGCTAACCACTAAGTTCTGCTAATTGGTGTTACCAAATTGCCCATAGTGTGTGAATGAGCATATGTATGTGTGCCCTGCGATGGATTGGCACCCCGTCTAGGGGGTACCCTCACCTTGTCCCAAGTCTCCTGGGATAGGCTTCAGGCCTCCGCAACCCTCTATATAAAGTGATATAGATGGTGGGTAATAATCTAAATCTTGTTATGTTTTACGTCTTATGACTTCGTAATAAAATTTATTAATAATAATAATAACAATAGGCAGGATGGTGGCTTAGTGGTTAGCACTGTTGTATTGCACCTCCAGGGTCTGTGTGCATGGAGTTTGCATGTTCTCCCTGTGCTTTTCTCCGGGTTCCAAAGACATGCAGATCAGATTAATTGGTGTTTGCAAATTTCCCATAGTGAATGAACAAGTGTGTGTGTGTGTGTGTGTGTGTGTGCCCTGTGATGGATTGGCACCCCATCCTAGGTAGACCTGTACTTGTATACAGGATAAAGTGGTATAGTTGTTGAGTGAGTAATCTAATTAGTAACTGCTCTGGATATTGGTATACTTGCCTTTTTAATATTTTGAAGGACTATATAATATTTTTTGTTGTGTATTTTAAGTCCTTTTATGTTTGTTTGTCTTATGTGTGTCTTGCACCTTATTGGACGTCAATACTACAGTACCCTTATAGTCCACTAGGGGATCGCGGCCCACTCTTTGGGAAACATTGACCTATGAAAACGCTCCTCTGCTTTTAGTTTGAAACACACCGCAGTGCATTGTGGGCAAATTTTTTTGCGGTGGCTCATCTGATTCTCCTGCACGCGCGTTTGGCCGGAGCGCGCGGGTGCTTTGGAGCCGGTTAGCCACCACGTGTTCTGCTTTATTAACTCTGAAACAACGTGGTAAAGTCGTTTGTCGGTCCGGCGTTTTTATCTTGTCTGTTAGTTATGGACGTGTGAGTGTAATGTTTGCGCGTTTCTACAAAACTGAGCTCACAAACCTGAAAACAACCCCGCCACGTGAGAGCCGCCGGACGCGAGGCGGACATGCCCTGACTTGTCCCGGTGTGTTTCGCTTTCCAGCATGGATTATAAATTCCCTCATCAGCTTTTCCCACATTTCTATCTGAACGGACCGCCGACCGCCACCGTGAAGCATGATTACGGAGACTGGGGCTCGTACGGGCAGCTGCTCGAGACAAGCAGGGGCGGATTCCAGGTAATCCGGGATTATTCATGATAAACACTGTGGAGTTGATTTTACTCTGACACACTGGTGTCATGTTTCTCCAATTTAATGTTTCATTTTCATGACACAAACATACGCACGTATTATTTATACATCCCTGAATTATGGATGGGAATCACCAGGGAGCAGCCGATACGATATCACGATACCTGCTGGGTGCCGATTCGATTCGTATTGCGATCCTGTTAGTGTCACGACTTTATAAATATTTCCTTACGATATTGAATGCGTCTTAGATTTTGTTATACAGTACTTGTAGACAGACTTAAACCATTCCCAGATTCCTACCACACAGGATGCTGCTGTTGTTCTAGATGTAAAAATGTCAGAAATCAGTATTTGGTGTAAAAACTCTAATTTGCACCTCGGCTTTCATGTGTCTTGACATGCTCTCATTCCAGATGTTTTCAATGGACTTCAGATATGGAGATTGGACTGGTTATGACAGGGTCTTGAGCTGGGTGTCCTCCATCCACATCTTGACTGACTTGACTATGTGGCATGAAGCATTGTCCTGTTCAGGGAAAAAAAAACAGTCCTCAGAGTATTGGGACATAGTCAGAGCAGAAGGAAAGAGATGTTCTTACAGAAATGCCTTGTACATGGTTTGATTCATGCGTCCTGCACAAAGACAAGTCTATCCAGTTCGTGCATTGCTGAGGCACCCCCAGGTTATCACTTCACATTTTATAATCGGTGCAAGACACTAGGTCTCTTTAGGTCTCCGCCTCGTCTAAACATAAGATGATCAGGTGTTGGTCGAAGCTAAAAAATCTACTTACTCTGGTTCTCTGTGGGCTTTTGTAAATATTTATTTAGCACCCAGAAGTTAAAAAACAAAACTTGTTAATCACAAGCTCTACATAATATTCCTGACTATATGTATGTTGCCTGCAATAAATTGCAGCTTTTGGCGATTAGTTAATTGTAATGGCCCATATCATGACTTAGATTTTTGTGCAGCACTAATCACAACTTGTAATTGTTTCATTATTATTGTCTCTATGAATGGTACATGTGATGGCAAATACAATCACCACATGTATTGAGGCTATTAGAGCTCTATATTCCTATATATTCTGTTGGAATTTTTAAAATATCCTATATCTGACAAGCATTCTTCCCAGATTTATTAACATCACCGTTAGATTGGTGGCTCAGTGTTGGGTTTTCCAACCCGCCATAAAGAAGGAAAGCATGGTTTCGATTTCCAACCAGTGTTAAAAACTCCTGCCACTGGATGCTAGGCATCGTTAGTGCCAGTTCTGAGCAGAGATTGAATGGCAAGCCTGCGTCAGGAGCGGCATCCGGTGTTAAGCTGTGCCAAGTTACAAGAACAGTTGTTGGGTATTAAATGTTAACGGTGAAGTTGGCTTAAATAATATATTTTTTTTAATAACTGATGAATGAGAATAATTAATATACCAGTAATTAAGCGCTTTTCCCCTGTGGACGTGGCTATATGCGTCACTCAACAGAGCCAATCAACGCCATAGTTTACAATTTAAAGACGTGTACCGAAGACACAGCATGGCTTATTTTATTTATTTTTTAAAGGAAAGCCGACTATGAAAACTGAATCACGTTTGTTCTTCCTGTGGAAAGTTTAAAACCAGTTTGTCTCATATATTCTAAAACTGTGGCGATAAAAAGCAGTAATGTAAAGCACCACTGTAAAACAAAACACCGGTTGTTAGAGAAATGTATATGCAGTGACAGAGTGAGAGTCAGTCGCAGTCAGTCTTCACACGCTCCTGCACCCCACCTCCTATTTCCCATGCTTTCATGTTCAACAGTTGTCTGTGGATGATGCGATGTCAACAATTATATTTTGCTTGTGCATGTGCGACGACTGTGGAAGTGTCCATCTTTGCAGATGCATGGCCACAGAATTGTCAGCTTTTAGTCAGTAGTTTTACCTCATATTAATTTGTTCATAGATTTGGCCTTAACTACCATTCAAACGAGCTTCAGAGTCTCTCCATTTCAGTTCTGGTTAAAGTTCACATGGTGAAAACATGTTTTTTACACTATATGTCTAACTGTGTTCCAGAGTGGTGTCAGGAGAGAGACTCCATTCCTCTTTCAGCCCCAGCGTAAAGTGGATGGAGAGGTTTGGGTCCCAACAGAGCCGATTGTAACACCGCTTCTCCCTCCTACCCAAGGTAGTGTAGATCTCGCATGCTGCTTGTTTTTTTTTTCGGGGGAAGGACCTCTGAGTTGAGAATATTATAGAATATTAAATATAGGAATCACCAGTCACAATCTGATACAATACAATTATATCTAGGTGCAGATTTGATTAATTTGGCGATTCTGTATAAGTGTCATGATGTTATGAATATCCTGATTTGATATAATTTTTTTCTGATTTTATTACAATTTCTAAAATAGTTATAACTCTCTCTCTATAATAGTTTTGCATTCAAAAAGTTTCAAGTAAATTGTGTAATAAATTTCATTGTTAAAGGAAAAAAAATGTAATCACCTGCCGATAGAAGTGCAGCACAGATTAATCACCCATACATGAAATAATCAAGAACATTGCAATGTGTTCTTGCAAGTCTGGTATATAATCATTGGTATTTTTGTGCAGTGTGAGATGTAATAATCTTAAAGACTGATGTAATCACTTAGTATGAGACTGGCCTAAATTTAAGCTGTGTGTTTCATTTATTTTCTTTACTTTCACTAAGGTATTAAGCAGTTCTGGGATCGGCCTGTCAGTCCAGATGACTTTCCTGAACATGTAAGTTTACTACATGGTTAACGTTACCTTCATGTATGTATTTGGTAATTGTGCATTTATTTATTTATATTCTATCATAAGTATCCGTCGTTGACGGGAAAAGAGTTAGAAGAAATAGTTAAAGGGTTAAAGCTAAAAAATGAGCTGATCAGCTTTAATGTAATCAGTGATATTATTATTTCAGGTTAAAGCCCATGTACATGTCTGCCTGTTTGCCTGTATAGCAGAACTCTCTCCCTAACTTATAGATACAAAGAAATAAAATTTTGTAAGGTTGAGTATCTTATGCCAAGGTGTAGCTCTCTGGTCATCAGCCAAATAAACTCCTTGATCTGTAATCTGAGAGTGAATCACGGATGAGAAAATGAAAAAAAGGATAAACATTAAGTTTTGTCTTAAAACAACTCTAGCATGGTAAAATTTTTCTAATTGATGTCTACTGGTGCAGATGTGTTTACATTGAGCAAGTAGTTATTTTAAAGTAGATTATTAAATCTGGCACATAGCTGTTTATAACCTCCATTTACTTATCATTTTGCTATCACTTATGAAGCGTGTTAAACTTCAGGCAGATATCAAAGTATTGGAAAAGATTCATTAAAAACTGTCTGAATTCCAATTTAAGATGCTAGCCACAGTTTGACGCATGCACAGTTTGTAATCTGGCACAAAACTGCTCATAACTTCCCTTCTGCTAATTTTATCTACTTTCATTTTCAAACCCTTGTTTTATTTTTATAGACTTATTTTATTTATTTTAGCTGCAGTATTTCTATGTGCATCACTGCATGGACTCATTCTCTGTGATGGGCAAGCTGCTTGGAGAACACTTCAGTTTTGCCAGAAATTGTCCTGAGGTGGGTTTGTGTTTTCTAGTGCAGGTATTTTTTTTTTTTGTGTGTGTGTGTTAAGTCAGTGCCTATCTAGTGAAAAATTGTTTAGGTGATTTTATTGTTACATTTTGTTCTAGGGCGTTACCAGGATGGGTAAGATGAAGGGCTTTCTACGCAGTTTAAAATATAAAAAGTAAGGCACCTCTCCACACCACCCAACTGTATAATAATTAAGTAAGCTTAATTAAAAAAAAAAAAAAAGGGGGGGGGGGGCTCACTTAATATTTCATGTTTATAGATTTAATTATAGATTTAGTTTTAGATTTTATTTCTGAATTCTTAAGTTTAATATTTTATGAATTGTATTGGAGGTTAGAGTTGCACAATATTTCAGTGGGACTAAAGAAGTGAAAATTTCATCAGTGTTTGTAAAAAATAAAAATAAAAATTGATTTGGCTAATAGGAATCAGCATTTTGAAGTATCAGCTGTGTGTGTTGCGAGTTGGGTTTTGAGGAGTCCAACCCTGGCTGAGTTTGTAATGTGAGCAACAGAGAGCATGAAGTGAGTCATAAGGAATGGCGAGAGAGAGTGCACACACACACACAATTTTTTTTGTGTAGAACCTAGACTTGAAGAGATGGCAGCAAAGTGGCAGCAATATTGAAATAGATAATGATAATACAGCAGTAAAGTAGATGAAAAAGGCGAGCCCCTAAACACAGCAGCATCGCTTTACACACACTATAAGTGTCTCTCAATGGAGTAATTAAGTAAACCTGGCTAAACATTTGTCAGACAGAAATTAGACAGTAGTTGTTGCTCATCAGCTGATAGTTGACTAGATTGCTTCTCGGTCATGTCCATGATGAAATGCAGAGTGAGCGATGGAAAAATGCCTCTGCAGTAATATTACACCTATTTATTCATAGCCTACATATTTGCATAGTGGTAAAAGTGTTGTCCATGACGTATGTACATATCGGAGGGACTAACTGCGGAGAGACTTTTATCCATATGTATGCTCTATCACCTGTACCTACAACAGAAATCCTGTTATTATTTAAAAATAAAGTCAGTCGTTAGAGAGATTTGACCATATTATTTGCACCGAGATTTGGCTGTTGCTCATGTAAAGTTTCATGTATTTGGTCTAAAGACGGCACTGGAAACACTGCTTTTTTTTTGGCAAACAGTAGTCTACAGTATGACGTAGTCTAGTCCAAGGTTAAGATTTATCTAATAAGTGCCTTAAGTTTGTCTTTTAGGTATTTCACAAACTGATTAGACCTTCTGCTTTGACAAATTTGTCATAATTTTTTAACCCATTTTATCAGCCGCAAATGTCTTGTGTCCTCTGGCTTATAGAGAAAGAATTGAAATGTATGGTCTGTACAAAACAAAAATTATGCTCTCGAGACAAGGTTAGTTAGAGGGACAGATAGAGGGTGCTGTTTTGTTAAATGATTAATTTAATGCATGCACTGATGTTGCATGTTTCTTTTGCCATTTAAAAATAAAAAAGTAGTAAGTTCCCAAATATAATGTGATTTTGTGATATAAATGAGATATTTACACAAACTGTGTGTGTATTTTTTTTTTTTTTCCCCTCACTTTGCTGCGCAGCTGCGATTTGCTATTTTCAGAAAGGGTGAACCGCTATCATCAACTTCTGGGTGACGTTTTACCTGATATTCCCTCCTCTCTCCTGGCTGAGCTACTGCATGAGGAATTGATCCATCAGAAGGAGTTAGATCACTTCCAACCTGCCACAACAGGGGGTGCCCTAGCCTGCCTCCCAAACCCTGAATGCCAGAATGAAGCCTTCTTGATTTATCCCAGTGGAGAAGCCCTGAACTCCATTAGTATCCTTTTTCTTTGTATGTCCTTGAGAATAGCACTTAATTGGTTTCGGTTAAAATACTAATTATTAAAAAAAAAATAAAGGTGCAGTCAGGGCTGCTCAATGCATTGTGTCACAACAATTGAAATTCTTCGTCTCAGTCACAGCATCTGACTGTTGACAGTAGTACCTCTTGTGGCTCTAAGAGAAGAAAAGAAGAGGCTGTGGCTTGCAGTCTGTCCATGAAAGAATGTGATCATGCAACCAGCATGGTTTTAATATATTTTAATTGGACTGGCTGCACAGATCAGGCCCGCTGGTGCACTTGCATTAGATGGAAAATTAATAGAATGCATTGCGATACAATATACTGTAGCATGATGAAGATTGATCTGAGTCAGATTGTTTTTGAATAAACTTGCCAATTCAATTTAGGCCAAAATTGCATTTTAATGTGATTTGATAAATAAGTTCTATGTATTTAGCATGGCATTTGATTTCAGATTTTTGCATTCAAGTTTTGTTAGCTTTTAGTCCTAAATTGTATTTATACAGATTTTCACCTCATGCAGCTGGAATTTAGTGACGATAAACCTTCGGTTGTAAATATGGTCAGTAAGCCTTTGGTGTTCAATCTCGAAGGAGCAGTGAGGCAGGTTAGCGTGGCCCAAGTGGATGATGAAGGTAAGCCTAATACAAAGTGCAATATTTCTATTCACAAAGGAATGTGGATGGGTTACTTAAATACCAAGTTAATTTGCTGGAGGCACCAGTGATAAAAGGATTGCAGTGGACCTTTGGTTCATGAACATAATTAATTTCTAAATTCTTTTCGTGACCCGATATGTTCATAGATCGATTCAGTTTTTTCTATAAGAATACATGTATATAGAATTAATCCGTTCCTGGTCACTATGAAGTATATTTATTTACCTTTTTAATTATTTTGCTCATATCACAAAATATAAAAGTATGAAAGATTTAATTATACAAAAATAATACAGCACTAAAAAATATACACGAGAGATCGCAAATCTGTACTTTTAAAGTACCTAAAGGGTGGGGAGGGGAGGAGGTTAGTTTTTGGAAGGAGAGGCCCCTTCCATAATAACCCTGGGTATTTCTATTTTAGGGATTTTCTCTTTTTATTTTTATTTATTTATTTTTGGTTGTTTCTTGGCGTCTGGTTAGTGCATGGCAGCCGTTTTCACTAAAAAAAACTATCCAGAGATTTTTTTGGTCCTGTGCTGCACAATTCTTCTAAAGTAAGACACCACATTATTGTTCATGAGGTGTAGCAATCTATTCACCACCGTTTTATTCGGATAATACTTCACGGCAAAGGGTTGGACGTCAGTTCACTTTGCCCAAAATTCTTTAATTATGTGGGCGATCCACCTCCACTGACTGAGCAAAACTGATGCTCACGCATGCCTTTGTTCAGCTGATAGCGGCAGCTTTGAATGGCGTTTTCTGGGTTGTGTTTCAAGGAGTTCATGAACAGGGACAAACTTGAGGCAAATTTTTTGATCATGAACTGATTTGTTTGTTGTACTGGGGGTCGTTTTCTTCCAATGAGCCAGGCTTTCTTGTTTTTTCTTTTTCTTTTTCTTTTTGTCTTATTGAATAGTTCTAAATGCTTTTTGAAGGACTTTTGGCTCTTATTTTTAGTCCAGTCCTGTACATTCAAGAATAAATACCTGCCAAAAAAGCATGCTCTTGTACTGTTATGGCCTTTTGGACACCTTCACTTGGGTAAATGTCGCTGAATTTCTTTATATATTGCTATTGCAAATTACTCAATGTTATGGCCCCCGGAGGTGCTAATATTCTGCAAATAGTGATTATTCTCTTGACCGACAGTCATTTGTGTTTGTATTTCATCAGTGATTTTTTTGTGTGTGTATGTAGCTTATTTAGGCTTGCGTTCAGATCGTTTCTGTGCAGCGTGGGTAATGCAACCTAGAAACCGTCCTCGTCCATTAGAGGTGGTGCAGTTAAAGGAACAAGCTACTAGCCTTAATATCAGGTAGGCATTGCGTACATTTCTATTTTTTTTTTTTAGTTTTAGTGATCATTTAAATTTAGTTTAGCATTAAAGGCTAATGTGCATTAAAATAGGCCTGTTGATTCTTGGTATTCAAAAATACAGTAAATCTATATACAAATACTTTTTTTGGTACTTTAATTCAAATAGTAAAAATCTCATTCTAAATTCATTACACATAATTGAAATTTTAAGCTTTTTTTTGTTTTCTTTCTTTGATTACATCTTGTAAATTC
>JAOTRS010000019.1:812647-830528 GCA_028565755.1 Dinotopterus cunningtoni
TGTGTGTGTGTGTGTGTGCGCGTGCGGGTCGGGGAGTTTTACCTCAGGGTTCGACTCGATCAGCTTCAGTCCGGACTCCTTGGGCAGATACTGGCTCTCCTCCTCCAGGTTCACCTTCAGCTCCTTCATCAGCCTGAAGGCCTCCATGTCGAGACTCTGGTTTATTCGGTTATGTTAAAGTAACCTATTAAAACAACGACGACATTATCAATATTCTTCGTCAGTGTTTTCTCGCCCTAGTTAGTTATACACTGCTGGAGACGGAGGGTCAGGGGCGGCCCAGCCCAGCGGCTCAGATTACCACCGTCACCGCCTCCTTTAGCAAACAGAGCAAAAATACAACTCTGCGATACATATATACACTGAAAGAAATCTGAATTTTGCGCGTAAAACAATAATAGTGAATAGTGCAAAAAGTCCATTTAAAAATCGAATACGTTTCGGATACATTTCGGTCGGAGAGCTCGCGCTGTAGCTGTTGGTTTTTTTTTTTCTCCTTTTGAAAAACAGACGAGGGGAGGGGGAGGGGTCACATTCAGCCTCGGATAGTATTTAATATTTCCGAATCAAACATCACTGAACAACTATATAAATAAAACAATATAAACTTGGTAAATATTATCGACAGGAAGTAGATTAAATCGACAATTTATTCTTAAAACGGGCTTTTCATTTCCTTCTACCGAAAGAAACAAACATATAACCTTTATTCTCCTTTTACAAAGTCAAACAGAAAAATACATATTATTCTAATAATATTTACTACCATAAAAATAGTGTATTATGAATCGCTAGATAAATTGTAACTAGTGTGGTGAACGAAACTGGCTTTGTACAAATGAAATAACGTTAACAGGAAGGATTTAAAACCCTACCCAAAACACACATAATTGACATTAATCATCCATGTCGTACATTTACATTCGATTATTTCATACACATTTCATAAATACAGTCATAAATACAATCTCGATTTACATGTATAATGCATATATAAAATTAAATTTACCTGAAACGTTAAGCGGACATTTTCTTCCTGCAGCTCTTCTGTCTGTTTTCTCTTCCCGATTATTTTTTCCCCTTTTGTTGATGTAGACCGTTTCCACGCCTTCCGCGTGACGTCAAAACCTGCACGTACTACGCGTACGCTAGATTTCCTCGTTTTCAAGATGATAATCATAGTTTCTCACTCTCAACTGATATATTTAGTAATTTCTTTCATTTATATTCTCATATTTCACGTTATGATTTGTGTATTTCACATGACAGGGCTGATTTTATGAAAACATTTGACAGCAGTATTGACGTTATTTCTGACCAATCACGTTCTTGGCTCTTTCTGTGTTCAAATAGTCCGCCCAAAATACTTGATTCTGATTGGTTGCTTCCTCACGTGCTCTCTCCGACAGGCTGTTAAATTGCCATTGGTTGTTTTGGGGGTTTTTCTGTGTGATGATGAGAACGCACGTATTTCACAGCAAAGCTGTTGTTTTTGTTGGTTTGTACCAGATTAGTGCGCTGTGTAAAAAAACTAAACAAGCAAGAAACAACACAATGTTGATAATATTTGTATTAATCATTTAATGGTGTTCGATATTAAAATTACAAGAAAAAATTTAAAATAAGGATTTAACATAACGTTCTTCATACGCTTATATCTGATTATGGTGATATTTTGCATTAAGAAATTTCCTGAATGTGAACAAGCATCCTAGTTAAACATATTAATCATAAGTTATGAATTTCAGCGTAAAGTGTTTTGTATGTTAGTTATCGTTATCTTGTTGTTGATGATGATGATTATTATTGTTATTATTATTATTATTATTTTTATGGTGAAGGAAAGACGCGTTACATAATGGATATTTAAATGGTGCGTTCGCTAGAAAAAGTAGTCCGAGCTCCTTATTCCACTAAACGCACCGCTTATCTTTGTTAGTCATATTAGTCAATTAAATTAAATTAGTTTAAATAATCAGCACATTGGGTGGTATATATATGACCCCTTAAAATCAACCATTCTTCATTTTTAATGTTTATAATAATATTTTACACGGGCTTGACGCAGTAAGAAGTAGGCGGGACGTTTTCTTTCTTTTTCAGTCCCTCCTCGGAAGTATAGACGCGTTTGTCTATATTCCGTTCATTTTCTTTTTTTCTTTTTTGATACATGCAATAACCCCGCTTAAATTCTTTACACAAAATGGAGGCGAAGACGGGATTGTAGAGATGCCTCGATCCGCTCTGTTCTTTTATTTAATCTCAGTTTAATGGACCGGATGATCTCCGAGTCGGACTGCGTTTCCCACAGCCTTGCAGGGGAGGTAACGTTACTAACACACACTCACCGTCTGTGTCGCGCACTTGGAGCTGTTTAATCTGAAATTTGTGTTGTAACGAAAATAAATGTACGAATAATGTAACGAAAAATAAATATGTTGTATTGTATATTTAGGGAAATTACGCTGGTGTTTGATGTAACCGCTTCTGCTTCGCGGTAACAATGCAAGTTACTTATTTCCCCCGAGCGAAGCGGACAAACGCTTTTTGACATATTCGGATTTTTATAATTATCCTGGTTTTAACCCGCTTGTTTAAGACCCAGGTTCGGTCGAGGCTTTACAAATAAACTTAATGCTACCGCCAGGTTAGCAGGTTAGCGTAGCCTGTGCAAGTCAGATATTGAAATTTCTGTGTCTGTATGTAAATGACATTTGACCTTGCCCCAAAAACAATAATAAGACTTTTGACGTCAGCTGACCTCATTTCCGTCGTCCATGAATCAACTTTACAGTCGAAAACGATTTATACAAACTCTCATCTCATCAAGGAGGCTCTCCAGGCAATGACTGAGGCACTTAAAGCTGTGATCCATAGAAGTCTATCCGAACCAGAGCACTGAGATACTGCTCAGACTCAAAACTATCAGCACAACGCCTGCTAACACACTGTACAGTGAAGAACACACACACACACACACACAGCATTTTATATAAACCTTGATGATAAATCTCGCTGATTTAATCGAAGGAAGAAACCTTGAGAGGAACCAGACTGGCTCAGGAAAAACAATCCTGTGTTGTTCTGGATTACACCAGATACATCAATTACAAACCATTACCAAGTAACAGTTTATAATCGCTCTGTCTGGCTTTGGAACCAATATCTCAGTACACTCTGGTTCAGAAATGTCCATGGATCAACCGTCTAGTCGAGAACGATTTATACAAACACTCATCTCACCAAGGAGGCACTTCACACAATGACTGAGGCAGTAAAAGCTGATCCATGGTAATAGATCTGCACCAAAGTGTACTGATATACCGGTTCCAAAGTCAGACTCAACCCCTGCTGAGAGAAAGATTATGCACATACACACCTTCATACGATTACATTTTATTTAAACCCTGATGATAAATCTTTCTGATACAATCTGAGGAAGAAACCTTGAGACGAACCAGACTCTTAAAGACAGCTCGTCCTGTCCTTGATTACTCCAGATATAGAGATTATAAATCCTTACTAACAAATATTACTAAATGTGTTAAGAAAGTTAGGTATGAGCACACTGTGACTACGAGTCCTGGGATGAGCACAGAACAGTTTGCAAAGAGTTACAGCAAAGAGTTCTTGGGTACGAAAGGTACAAATGTTCATTATCCACTGAAGTAAGGGTGAGACTTGGGCACAAACTGTTGAGGGTTTCACACTAGCTTGTTCTGTTTGTTTCAGGTTGCCGTATCCAGTGGGGAGGTAGGCTTTTCCTGGGTTCGCGATGAAGTTTGCCGAACCCACGGAAGGCCAGAAGCTGTCTTTTCTCCTGGAGAAGGCCGCTTCTAGGGAAGCCCAGCTGTGGAGAAGCTATGTGCCTAAGAAACCAGCCAACCAGGTAAGCCGATACAGTGAAACACTCACTTATGTACAGACTTAGCTTTGCATACACTACAAAAGCCAAATTTATAGGATCATTTGTATTGTAAATACAACATATCCAGCCTTGCACTGTTCTTAACACTCCAGTGTAACCTGTACACCTTTATTTCACTCTCGTTCACCATCTTAAGATAAATAAAAACAAGAACAATTACTTAGAATCATGGATATTTATGTTTTTATGACATCTTCACAATAACTAGGCGAATTCTCTCAAGCTTCTGCTGCATGGTAAGGACAAGTCGTGCTAAAACTTACAGGTGTGATGGAGAAAGTTGTGTCCATCAGGAAATCAAATCAGAAACTGTTTCCATCTGATCCAGTGCTGGGCCAGGATTTCTTTTCCATAACCAGTACCAAGTCTTTGATCAGTGTATCTCTAATGGCTGATGATTGGACTGGTTCTACATTTCGTGGACAGGGTTCATTGATACTGGAATCTCACAGACCCAACAAAGAAGTCACATCGTACAATCAGATATGAAATGCACAGGACAATAGACGGCCATGTTTATTAACATGGGAGCGCACCAGACAAAGCAGGGCACTGTATTACATGCTTCCCACATTTGTTCTACATTCGTTCTTGCCTTCCTCTTGAGCTAATAGTATGTCCTAGTCCAGGTTGTTCTGATTTGCTCTGACTCTGACACACTGTCCAGCATCTTCATAGCGTAGAATTGGGATGGATATTAAGCCTGTCTACACTGTTCCCTTGTGCACTTGTATTTACAAATCTAGAGAGGCTTGCAGGCTACTAAAGCATGATGATTCTACTCTGCAGGATACAGATATCTCCCCTGCCCAGCGTGACGAGGCCGTGCGGTGGCTCATTGATGTGCACCGGTGCTTGAAGCTTTATCCAGAGACCCTCTGTCTGGCCATCTCCATACTTGACCGCTTCCTCTCCACCATTAAGGTAAGCAGGCTTCACTTTAAGATGAGATTTTTTAAAATCCCGAAGTTCATTTGCTGGAGTCTGGTTTTGGTGTAATGTTAACTATATTATTCATCTTAAACTTGGGTTTCAAGGCACATCATTAAAAATGATCTCAAAATATCCTAATTAGAAAATAAAGTTTTTGAAGTTTTTTTGAATTTGAAATAAAGAGCAGGAGATTAAAGTAGAGTTCCAAAGGTGTCCTCACGTCCTCCTTGTAATACCCTGTGGCCTGCGAGCTGTGTGTTTCCGTGGACACACTTTTCAGTATGTCGGGATTGCATAGAGAAGAACACAACTTAAAAGCAAGTTAATATTGTATCTTCCTGTCTCATTGTACTTCACTCCGTCTCGCTACCTGTTTCAGGATGTCTCCGTCAGTCTCATGTTGTGTGTTTAGTCTACCTCACTGTCCCACAGTGTAAATCCCTGAGTCTCACTCTGTTCCTTTCTGTCCTTTTCCCTTACTCTGTCCCACGCTCTCGCTCACATATCCCCGTCTCATTCATTCCCAAGCCACTATACATACATGTGTCTACGCAGATGTTATAAATGTAAAGGCAATCAATAGGAAGTGGAAAAGATGAATTGTGTCATGACCCTGGGAAGACTGACCAGGAAGAAACAAAGTGCAATTCCTGATTAGTTATTGGGAGAGCTCATGCGTAACACATTACCCAAGTCAGCGCACAGCAGCAGAGTTTTCTGTGAATGTCTGATACAGTTGAAAAGCACCACACTGACTAAAGGATTACATATTACTAGTAAAAGAACACCCAAAGTGTAGAAACCATCACTGCCACACTCTGCCTTATAATACGCTAACTCTGAAGAACATTTCTAAAAAATAATAATAATACAAAAGGGGGGGGAGGATCTATCTATTTCAGCCTGGTGATGGGTGTTTCTTCATGAATTTCTTTGTTGGCTTTATAATCCACTGAAGTGATTCATTCATACCTCACTAATAACACTTTGATGTTTTAGATTCCTACAAATGATCTGTTTATTGTTTAGATGTTTACAGTATTTTTAGAGGAGGTTGACCTGTTAGTTCAGTCGGCATGTTTTGTCATTGTATTGCATGAATCTATTTATAATGTGAAAGCAACAGAATGCTTTCAGTTTTGCTATTAATACAATCAGTTCTGAATACTCTGCCTTGCTGCTGTGAATAATAATAATAGTAATAATAATTACATGCTTTAGAATAAAACTTTTAAATAGATTCATATCAGAGGTACAGTGAATTCTGAGCCCATCTCTCAGGCACACTGGGAGATATACTCTGGATCCGACGCCAGTACATTTCAGAGTCCACACACACTTATTTACTCCAAAGAGCAGTTAAGCACAGCCAGTCCACCCTCTGGTGGGTGAAAATAGGAGAACCTGAAGGAACTACACATGGATAAGGTGGAACCATAAATAGCAACTTTAAACAGACAGTAACTTTAGCTCAGGATCGAGCCCGGGAGCCCCGATCTGTACGGCAACTCGACTATCAGATGGACATCTCATTATTCTTTCAAATAGTTTGTAGAATCCTTCCTAGAAGTTTTATGAAATATTATTGTCAAAATGTTATAACGTCATATTATTTAACATCGGTTTATGCAATGTTCATTTCCTGCTTAACAATTTGTTTAATACTAAAGAAATTATTTAATCATCCAGAACTAAGTAAGAAGGCAGGAAAATCAGTATTTCAACAGGTTTAGGTTTAGGGAGAGTAGGAGAGGGTGCACTTTAGCCAGCTGTGAGTTTGGGAGCTGTTTGATGGCAGTGGCAATCACGAAAAGTCACCCGGATGATTGATTTTGCTGTAATCCCATAGTAATGCACTGCAAACAAAAAAACATAATAATGCAGGTTCAGTATAATCCTTTTACAAATTGTTTTGATTGTCCCATGCCGCAGTTTAGTACTTTATGGTGTCTGACACATAAAGAAATAAAACTGTGTTTAATTTCCGTTGAATCAGACATTTGTAAACTAAAAGTGTGTAAGATTTGATCATTTCTGGGATTTACTTAGTAGATTAACTAAGTTAAACACATGATTGTTTATTATTAAAAAAGCAAAAAACATTTTCCAAAACCCTGGACTGAAAGAAAGGGTGCATGTATTGTGACTCTGTAAATATCATTCCAGGCAGTATTATCAGAGTAAACAATACTGGCAGATGCTTTTAGGTCATTAAAGGACAAATTTAGTATTACCTATTAATAATTAGTTGATATTTATAATTAGTATTGCTAATATCGTAAGCGTTCTTAGACATTTTTACAAAAAAACAAACTCTTGCGTTCTATTGCTGCGTGTAATGAAGGGTTAAGACAACATGGCCTACATTGTGTAACATGCGTCAGGGTTTCTCTTTATTTCTTCATACTGCTAAAGAAAGCAGGAAGTGTAGTATAAAGGAAGTTAAACGTAGGTGGTACGCACGAAAGCCTGCAGTGTGATACTGGTTGTGGTACTTTTTCAGCATTGCACATTTCCAAAACAACTAAATATCCTAATGATCATGTTGCTTTAGATCATGATATGCCTTGTAACATTATGATTCATCCAAAAGAGAAACACTGAGAAACTCATCTGGAGCAGATTGAACATTCATCCGCATGATTACACCGTACAGTAACACACTTGGCTGATTCAAGAGTAAAGGCGAATTATGCAAATGCTTAAACAGAGTTGCAATAAATAGGATTAGGTTAATGATGACTTTCAGTAACACAACACAGTTGATTGGAGTTGAAGATGCAATCAGCTGTAACATCCCCATGTCTCTTTCTCCCCTGTCTCTCCATCAGGCTCGTCCCAAGTACCTGCGCTGCATTGCTATCACCTGCTTCTTCCTGGCAGCTAAGACAAGTGAAGAGGATGAGGTGAGTTGGGTATCACAAAAGAAAGTCAGAGGTGTAAATGCTGGCCTTTGCATGAATAAAACAGGATAAATAGTAATTGAAACATGTTTCTAAGTCAATAAAAGGAGAAATGCGCCAGTCAGTGAAGCTGAGTATACCTCAAGCAAATAGGTTAAAATCTTTAATTATTGTGATAGACTGCTCTTGGTGAAGTTGCATCATAAAAATGGACAGTAGAAATCAGCACTACAGTATGTTTAATAGTGAAAGCATTTATACACACAATGTGATAAGAACTCATGGGATTGTGATCGCTCTGTGGGGCCATAAGAAAACTAATTGTTAGTGAGACTCATCAGAAAAAAAGGCTTGACTTTGCTGGGAAGCATAAAGGTTTGATTTTGGAACAATGGAAAAAGGCCATGTGGTCTGATGACTTCAGATTGATGCTATTCTAGAACATTGGACGCGTCAGGGTAAGAAGGGAAGCGCATGAAATGATGCACCCATCATGCATAGTGCTCACTGTACAAGCCTCTGGAGGCAGTGTTATGATCTGGGGTTGCTTCAGTTGGGCAGGTCTAGGCGCAGCAACGTTATGTGGCAATAAAATGAAGTCAGCTGAAAACCCGAATGTACCTAATGACCTGCGTACTTGTATTACATCAATGGAGTTGTAGCTTCCCAGATGACACGGCTGTATGTCATCAATGAGTTTGAGAGACATACTCATCTGTATAAACGGTGTGTTATGTCACCAATGAACAAACGGCAAACAAAGAAGCAGTGAAATAAAAAGCCAATGTCAAAAGCCAATGAAATTTTTATAAAAATGTTGATTATAAGGACCAAACTAAAATGAAGGCACAAACATACACGACACATGAACATGCGGCAGAAATCTGGGCAGATGAGCGGCCGGACAAATCATGGTGTCACAGGAACATGTTGGAGGTTTGCTAGTAACGTTTATGGTCTCCGGTTTTATTTTTTAGCCCTAAGGAATTATTGCGCTATGTATTTGGTTATGATTCTGTTGGCATGTATTTGGTTATGATCGAGATATGCACACGGTATCTTGGGACTCCCGTCAGTTTTAAAAGGTCAAAGGGCTCTCCAGGGTAATACAATTTAACTGGAGAACATAATTCACAGGTTAGTTTTACATTTATTGTTCTTGTTTCCTTCAGTGACCTGTCCAGACAAAAGCAAATGTGCATTACCTAGTGAGCTAAGAATCAAAACAAATCATGTTACAGTTATAGGCTAGGTAAAGGTATATGCAAGTAAATGGAAATCCACCACAAAGGTGGTTCCAAAATAGATTTGTACATGTAATCGGCTTAGTTTCTCTCAATGATCGAAGCTCCTTTTTTTAATCTACACATTATGCATAAGTGTAATAACTGATAGTTAGTTTTGCTCTCTTTGTGTGTGTGTGTGTGTGTGTGTGTGTGTGTGTGTATTTGTGTGTGTGTGTGTGTAGCGTATCCCTGCTCTTAGAGAGCTGATCAGCAGCAGTGCTTGTGGATGCACTCCTTCAGAGGTGCTGAGGATGGAGAGGATCATTCTGGATAAACTCAACTGGGACCTGCATGCAGCCACTCCCCTTGATTTCCTGCACATTGTAAGTAAATCAATCGAAAACACCAGTGATTTAAGCACCCAGTTTTACTATGATTTAAAACACCAAGTCCAATACCAAGATTTGTTTGTATTGATGAATATAAAGATGCGTATGCAGTTAAATGATCCTGAAAGAAATTCCAAATATCCAGTAGCAAAAGGACAGTAACACACCAGGCTTTTAGTTACAATTGCATCATGTAGAGCAAACAGCCAAAATACACATAGTACACATGTGGGAGTTGACCCATGCTGCTAAAGTACAGTGCTCGACTACAGGCATGACTAATAATAAAGGCAATATATTTTTAAAATGTGATAGAATAAGTAAAATGTAATGAATTTGAATAAAATAGAAATTGAATGAAATAAAATGTAATAAAGGTGGTCAACAGAGGGTGACCAAAAGTAAAAATCAGTGTTTTAATGGTATCGTGACAATGAAATTGCTATACAACAATCAATATTTAGTATTATTTTTCGAAATGCCTACTGGGCATAGAGTCAAAAAAGACATCTGCAAACTGAGACTGAGATGAAGAGTGTAACAGAGAACATACAGTATAGTAGCAGAGGGACCATCAAGCCCAAAAATCCCAGTCCACAGTGCTGTAGAAATGTGGTTAAAATTCGATGGCCCTGGAGTCAGTCTTTTTTCTGTCAGTCTGTCAATTGAGCAGTTCTGTAATAAAGTTCCATCACTGAACATGCTCTTACTTGAAGAACGCTCCATACAGTGGGTGGGTGGTGTTGCATATGATGAACAGAAGATTTTTCAGGGTCCTCTTTAGCGAGTCCAGCTTCAAGCCAACCACCATGGCATTTTTGCTTTTGAGGTACATCACAGAAAAGCGTACTGGCCAACACTGATCAAACATCTGCAGGAGCTTTTTGCAGATGTTAACTTCGTCAATGGAGACCGGTGGTACAGCGGTCCGGAGAAAACTGGTTACCATCTCCTTGGTCTTTATGTTCAGCTGTAGAGGCTCCTGCATGTGGCTTCTCTACTCAGCCTTCTTTGGACATCCTTGAAACACAGCACAGCGGCAGTGGACTTCTGCATATGACATGACTTCAAGTTGTACTTGTATCCAGGAAGAGGGAAATTAAAGTCTGTTGAGGTGCTCCTGTGCCGCTTACCATGATTTCAGAGGTGCCATCTCACATCCTGATGTACTGTGGCCTCCTTATGATGTAGTCTGTAATCCAGGTCACTAAATTTGATTCCATCAAATGAGATGGACCAACCTTCTCCTGGTAGACAAACTGCAGGGATTCCAGTGCATGATAAACTGTGAATCAGTCACACCAAGGTCAGAGAAGTCAGTGCTGAGTTGAGGCATTATATTTTCCAGAGGTCAGGGACCCTCCCTAGTTGCAAACTCGGGTTGAAAACATGCTGAAGGGATTTGCTTAGTACTTTCAAAATCTCTCAGCATTCTTGCACAGACCCTATCAGCTGCCTGGGCCAGCTGTCTTGCTGGGGTGGAGCTTGCTCAGTTCCCTTTTGACCAGGGGCTCTTGGTGCATGATGGGGGATTGAGACTGTAGTTGAGGAGGAGAGGAAGTGAGAAGTGAACAGGCAGTAGTAGCAGTGTGGGTCAAGGCAGTCAACCTTGTAGAAACGGTTTGACTCATTAGCCCACTCCATATCCCCATTTATTACAATGCCATCTTATGTTTTCTATACCATCCCAGACCTCCCTCATGTTATTTTTCCTGCAGCTTCTTCTCCACTTTTTTTTCTGTAAGCTTCCTCGGCCTGCCTTAGACTGATCTTTAGTTCTCCTTCCTGAACGTGCTTAAGCTCTGCCCGGTCTCCGTTCTGCCTGGCCTTCTTGTTATAAGTTAAAGATTCTTCATTTCACTGGTAATGCAGAGCTTGTTATTAGGGAAGCAGTGCAGTTTACACAGAAACAATAATTAGATATTAATACATAATTTTAAACAAAATCATTTTCTTTGACTGTTCAAGAAATCCTTGACTGAAAATGTAAGTTTGTTTGTGTGCTAAAACTCTAATCATATGCCCAATAGGGGGGAGAAGAGAGCTAATGTTTCTGTTCAGGGAGCACCTGGTGGTGGAGGGTGGTACTGCATGTTGTTGTTGTTGTTTTTTTTAAGGAAAAGCATTTATAATTGTACAATCTATGTAAACTACGTAACCCTACTACCAAAACTTGACAAATCTAATACAAAACAAGAGACAGTAACATGATACTATAACTTTTTTATATAAAACCATAAATATAATATATACGGATATGTAAATGGATTTAAAATAAATTGACCAACTAAATTAAACAAACAATAAAAAGAAACAAATAATAAAAAAGGAAATGGGTAATAAAAAGGAAGAAAAGAATGAGGAATATAGATGGTGGTGTGGGGGGGTTTCCAAAGAGCCACCAGATGCCACCTGGCTATCAGAGATATGAAGGTCAAAATATCCAATTGCTTTAAGTTGTACTGAGATACAATGAGCGCCACCACAAAAATCACTACACCAGGGCAGACATCTATATTAGTGATAAATATTACAGATATAGTTTTGATGTTATCACACCAGAACCTACTGTACGTAACGATGGACAAAAGAACAACATGTGACATAAATTACAAGGTGAATGAAAACATCTGTCACAGCTGTCACTAATACTGGGTTAAAGTTAGCCTAGCCTAGCGTTTGAAAAATAAACTCAGGACAAAACTTTAAATTGTATAAGAGCAAGCCAAGCACACATTAAACTTGAAACTATTTCTTTCCATTGCCTTTCACCACCATAAACACCATTTCCAATTTATCCTCCAGTTTTGCTTCAGTTCTGTCAAGTGTGGGTTTATCCAGAGGGAGAAGTCAAATATGATTGTTAGCTTTTAAAGCCTTCTTTTAAAAGCGTTCCATGTAATCTTAGTAAATCCAGCTTCTTAAAATCCAAATATGTACAGAAAATGCCATCTTTATACAGATCTTGAAAAGACTTCACACCTTTATTCGGTCATTATGTCAAAGTAGGATCCATATAAGACGGGGAAAGTAGATGATTATTGATTAATGGGGCTTAAATTTAATCTGATGTAAACTCAAAATGGGTCTAAAGTGACATCTTATTCATGGTGACAGCACTACATGACTGCTTGTAAAGTCAGAGGGTTTGATGGGTAGAGAATACGTCATCAAAGCAAATAAAGATGATTTGGTCCAACACTGAGCTCCCAGCCAAACCCAGTGAAATTCTGGTTGATTAGATCAGTATATTATTTTATCATTATGAGAAGCCCAATAATATAACCGTTAATGCAAGGCCACCCTGAAATTTACATCACTGAAGTAATTATTTGGCGATTCATGTTTGATCTATTGACCTAAAAAAACTTTTAGGTAAAAACATAGTCACATTGACACCTAGATAAATCTAAATAAAATCTTCATCTTAACTGCACTGATTGATTAGTCCGAACAAAGATAATGGTACATTTCTTTTTTTATTAAAATTTGGACAGGAAGGACCCAGAGGGATGTTGATCTCTAAACATTTCAACCCAGATCTACTTATCTTAATAGTTTGTTGTTTAAGCTGTAATGTCAGGTTATTTACTGGATATTACACACTTAAGAATTTTAGAATATTAACTTTGTACCTTCTAACACTGGAACAATAAAAAGGGATACTGCATCTGAGACGTATTACAATAAATTATCTGCATAAAAAGGCAGAATTGGCATGTAACATTGGATGCATGTTGGTTAAAACGTGATCGTCTCTCCCACTGAATGACCTGATTATTCCGTTTTTGTTATTCTTTATCTCTTTAGTTCCACGCAATGGTGTTCAGCTGCAAGGCTGCGAGTTCTGGCGTGTTACTGGGACTGAACCGATCACAGCACCTTGCCCTGCTCACTCAGGAGCTGCTGCACTGCCTTTCCCATAATGCAGTGCTGCAGGAGCGTGGCTCCATGCTGGCCCTCGCTCTCGTCACGCTGCAGCTGGAAAATCTCTGTCCTGATTGGCTCGCTCTTGCTGCCGACCTGCTGCGCAAAGTTCAGGTAAAAAAAATATTCTTGTACTAAATGTACTATAACATGTACTGAATACGCCAGTATGTAGAAACAGGAGAAGTTAAAAGATGAAGCACTTTTATTTTTTATGTTTAAAGTTTTGTTGATTGGCAAAAAAAAAACAAAAAACATTCCATTGTTTCTGCCCTGTTTTAATCAGCACATCATTTCATGGTTTTAAATCATGTACAGTTTTAATTTTTATATTTTTTTTTAATCGCATGGATAATGGTCAAACATCTACCAGTTTTTTAAGAACACCTCATTCTCAATTATAGTTATCCAAGAATGTTCAGAGGAACATATGAGTTTGAGCGGAAGTGGCTCGGATAACTAGTCGATGGTGTTTCCAACAGTTGTGTAATGCCATGCTATGAAGACTTGAGGCTATTCTGAGCGCCAGATTAGAGTCTACACAAAGTTATTATGGTGTTCCTAATATAGAGGAGAGTTAAGTGTATGTCATGTTACGCCGGAAGTAGCAAGTCATGTCCGTGACCACTCTGCAGTGTTTTTTTTTTTTTTTTAAGTTTACAATGAATCAATAATGCATGCAAGTGTATGATGAGCATGGCTCTTACACTCTTACTGATCGATGTCCATTTTATTCTTCTGTTTCCACTCAGATTGACAGCTCCAAGCTGATCGGCTGCCGAGAGCTAGTGGCACGTTGTCTCTCCACACACACGGCATCCCTGCCTCCCAACACTGTGTACGTCTGCCACCCCCTGCAGACCCCACACGACCCTGGCGTGACCTTTCACCCTGTCCTCCCCACTCTGCCACTGCGCAGGAAGCCCTCGACCAAGCGCAAGGTGGAGAAGATGGATGTGGACGAATACTTTGATGGCATCAAGCGTCTTTACAACGAGGAGGAACTAGGAGGAGGGGGTGGGGCTAATTCAGGGTACCAGTCCATAGAGGGTGGTTCTCCGCCATGCCCTGCACTCCAGCCTGTAACCATCTCCTAGCAACACGCCCGGGGTTGAAATGGGGCCAGACCGCAGTTACGACAGCTTCCCTCAGTCCTCTAGAGCAGAACAGAGCTAACACATACACACACATGCTGCAGTTATTCCATAACCACCTGTCTGTCAGTTCTAATCACAAGATCATGCAGAAAATGTGAAAAAAATTAAACTTCATGTAGGAGGTACTACTCCCCATCCCACTCATGCATACTAAAATGTCTGCCTCTGTATATCAATGTCATACGTCTCACTTATATCTGTGAATTTTTTTATTTAACTATGTTTTCTCATCTGCACTCTGTGTCTGACTGCTGAGTTCATCGCATGTGCTTTTCTTTTTTTTTGTCTGAGTGCATGACACTCCTGAATGTTAAATTAGCTAAATTTGATTAAAGCTATGATTTTATAATGCCATGTTTTAAATAATTAGAACTAAAATATATTAAGAAATTTAATTTAAGAATATATAACCATGTTCTCTCTCTCTCTCTCTCTCTCTCTCTCCCCTATTCTTTTCTATTCTGTTGTTCTGTCCTGGCTGTTTAGCCTTTCTTTTCACCATGTATTAGCCATTTAGGTGTGTGTGTGATTGAACAGTGATGAGATCCCTATCGCTTCTCTTAAAAGAGCATTAATGAAGAATTCATGTGCACACACCATCCTAATCACACATGGCACAAGAGACTGTAGTGTTTGAAAAGATGATGTATCTGTAGGATCATTTTAACAAAAAAAAAAAAGGTTGGAAAAAAAATACAAAACCTGTTGAAATGGCACAAAAAAAGTTTTAGACTATTATCATTCCTTTTTCTGTCATAATCTTTCTTCTCTGGCTCTGTTCTTCTCTGGAGGGAGGAGGGGCGCCCGCACTGCTGAAACATCGCCAAAAAGGTTGAAATAAATGGAAACCGTCTACTACACTTAACAGGCTGGTGTGTTCCTTTGTATTTGTGTGTGTGTGATTTTATACTTCATAGGCTTCAGTCCACCTGGTTAGGTGGATTAACTGGTTTGACGTTGTTGTGTTCTAGTATACGCATTCTCATATTCTTAAACTGAGCTCAGATTTTGATCCTTTACAGTGTGATCCTACACAGTTACATTCTTTGCTGACTTTTGCGTGGTCTCCCCATGTCGAAGTGGTTTTCCACCCACCTTCCAAAAACATGCAGATAAATTGCTCCAGGTAGAAATAAATGTGAGTATGGGTGTTGTGTCCTGCCATCCCATACAGGTATTTTTGTTTATTCCTGCTTTACACCCATTGTCCTGGAATAGACCATGAAGCAATTACAAAATATAGATGAATCAATGAGATATAACACTTGTATGTGTGTAGAATATAAATAATTATGTTCGTTTTCACTCTCTCTTGTGTATTTTGTAAAAAAAAAAAAAAAAAATTTGATCATAGTTGGTCTTAATATTAGGCAAATACACTCGCAGACAAACACCAACATATAACATTTTCACCATGCTATTATTTATTTAACAAAAACGAAGCCAAAAGAAACATGGACAATACTAAATTCCCCCCATGATTCGATAGCTTGAAGATCCACCTTTACCTGCAATAACATGTAATATATTCCTGTGTGACTCTTGGCCCAATCCTTTTTACAACATTGCTTCGGTTCATTGAGGTTTTTAGGCATACTCTCATGGACAGCAATGTTAAGTTCCTGACAAAGCATTTCAATTAGGTGGAGTTCTAGACTTTTTTTGCGTCTAAAATACTCTAGAATACAGTGGACGACTTCTGGAGTGCAAGGTGCCCGGGTCCTGTGGCTGCAAAACAAGCCCAAATCATTATCTCTCCACTGCCATGCTTGACCATGGGTATGAGGTGTTTCTGCTGAAATAGCGCTGGACATTCAGGCCAAACAACTCCACTTTGGTTTTATCCATGGACAGGATATTGTTACAGACGTCCTGTGGTTTGTTCAGATCCAGTTTCGCAAACCTTAGTTGTGCTTCCATATTCTTTTTAAACAGAAGCGTAACAACACGTGCTACCCGCAATAATTAGTTCAAATCATGTACAGATTTTTCACATGAATATAAAAAAATTATATAAATATATGCAAACAAATGATTTCCTGTGACAGGCTGCAAAGTGCCTACAGATATAAGCAAAAAAAATTGGTTATTTATGTAACAACTTCAGCCGCAATCTTATTTCTCCTCTCGTCTGTTCCTAACACTCAGCATTCAGCATCACCAGTAACCTAAACACCTGCCTGATCATCTGTCATCATGTTTCTCACTGGTTCATGAATTAAGTTAGATATTTTTATGCTTGAATGATTCATAGGTCACTGTGTGGTTTAACAGAAGAGAAGAGAAAAGAAAACATTCCACTGAAACTGGTCAGGTACAGAGACTGGACTGAAAACGGGAGCCAAAAAAAGTCCTTCAGGAAGCCTGGAGAACTAAAGATTACATTAAAAATACAAGAAAGTCTGAAGAACATGAAGAAATGAGGGGTGGCTCAAGACTTTTGCATGAATATACACTGATTGCTGAAAGAATCGAGACAAAAAAAAATTAAATAATGACAAGATAAAAATAAGTTGTTTTACAGTATGTAATGACATTGCAATACAACAATCAATATTTGGTATGAAGAACTTTATTTTTCAAAACCTACTGGATCCAGCTGGGCAGAAAGTTAAAAAGATACTGCAGTTACTGCACTGAAATTTGCCACAGAGGTTTGCAATTCCCTAGTTTTAGTCATTTTGGTGAAGAAGTGGACACCTCGGCTTCAGAAAGTAAAAGTCCTGCCACATATTTGTTCCATCCATTAACTGAACCAACTGATTTTAATTAGCACAACCCTTTAGCCAGATAGAGCAGAACTAATCAGTAACATCACCTGTTATAATACACAATAGATGTTATCTTAATATTTTTGGCCACCAGTGTATGAATACACAGACATATTTAATTTGTTTTTAATTTTACTACTAATAAAGTCTGACATCATTTCATTTCAGGCCTGTAATGATTCCAAAACTAACAATAAAAGTTGATCCAAAATGAGTGGAACCCTGTGTGTGTATGTGTGCGTGTGTGTGTGCGAGAGAGAGAGAGAGCTCAGTGATTTTTTTGACCATGGTTTGTTGGTACCAGGCATACTGATTCAAACTGCTGATCTTCTGGTGTACTCACAAAAAAAACAACATACCATGCCGTTGGAAAATCTTTCTGGTAACTTTCGGTTCTGCGGGCAGAAAGTTGATGAGAAGACCAGGGGGAAACGGACTGGTTTGAGCTGACAGGAAGGCTACAATAACTTAGATGAACACTCAGCCTGCATCAGGTTCCACTCATGTCAACCAGGAACAAGAATCTCAGGCTATCAAGGGGCACAGGCTCATCCGGACTCGCTGAAAGATTGGAAAAGCATATTGTGCTGTATCACTCACTCACTCATTGTCTATACTGCTTTATCCTGTATACAGGGTCATAGGGC
>JAOTRS010000019.1:836762-864811 GCA_028565755.1 Dinotopterus cunningtoni
GAAACCTTGAAAGGGTCTGAAAACGTTCTATCGGTTTATACTGTATATTGGACAGTTTAGTTGAACTTCTTGTCCCAGTTTTTCTTTCTTGTCCCAGACAATCGACACCGAGTGTCCTAGGCTCGAGTATATATTTTGTTTTGCTGTGTTTGTCTGACGGAGGTCAAATAGCAACAAAGATTTAATATGAAGAAATGTATGGAATGCAGCCTGAGATAAAGTTAGAAGCATTTATCTCTGCAAACAGAAAGATCAGCCTTAACATAATGTACAACTAAGCTCGTCATGTATTTGAACAGCTTATTTATATGATTATTATTACTTTGCTAACTGTGGTAGAAATTGTATGATTTGTGAAACACAGTTTGGAAACAACTGATGACATAACAGCTTCGTGTTCCAGTTTACCCGGGGCTGCTCTCTTGAATTTCATCTCTTCAGAATATTCAGCATGAGAACATGTGAAACACAACATGACTGCAGTTCAGTTACGCAGACAGATTTGTTTTTATACAATAGATTTATTTGTGAAACGTATCCGTGCTTTGTCTTTACTTTTTTCCAAACAGAACAAATCAAGTCAGTGTTCCATTAACCATTAAAAAACCAAAACAAAACAAAAAAACAATGCAGCTGTCAGTTTCAACTCTATCCAAGGCGAAAAATGTGAAGTACCGATGGTACCGTTGTTGGTGTGCAGGCTTGTACATTGCTCAGTGTTTTACATGAATCTGTACAGGGTTATAATGTTCTGTAAATGTTTCAAATTTGCATTCAGTGACATAAAGGTGAAAAAGAAACATTTATGGGCTACAGAGAAAAACAATGTTTTCAGTATGTGCTGATACAGCTGCAGTTGAAATATTAATTACTAACACATATGGAGGGGAAATAAACAGATGTTCAATTAAAATATTGTTTTTATCCCTAACAAGCATTTACAACGGTTCAGCAATATGTGCACTTTAAAAAATTCTGACTGTGAATATAACATTTACTTAGGCATCCGAAAACAACTGACAATATTTACAGGCTGTGCACACTCTGGGCAAATCTGTTTTAAACACTAAACACTTTCGAGATTAGCACAGCGTATGTACATGTACAAATGACACACATCCTCATAAAAAGGTTATTTATAAATAATTCAACATTCCATGGCAGTTCTTAGGTTTCACTGGGTGGCCGTGCACATGTGTATCTTGTATCTTGTGTGTGTGTGTGTGTGTGTGTGTGTGTGTGTATATACACAATTTATTCAGTATCAGAAGTAGCAAACCAGTCATGAAGTGCTCTGTCGATGTGGATTGCATGCTTAGTAAACACAAATGGACACTCAATTCATGGGATGTGTTTTAGACTCTGCAGTCAACTTTTGTGTCGTTTACTTGCATATTTTGCAATATAATGCTACTGTCATGCCGTTGCTTGTTCACAGTGGTTTAATACAGTGATACAGAGACTGAGCAAACACTATAAGGGAGAGCTGGTACAGTTGTACCTTTCAGGCTGTATACCATAGGTAGTTTTTGGCTTCCTATACCGAGTGCATGTTTAACCTTATCATCTCATTAATTACTCTGCGCGATGATGATCAGCCATACTATTATGAAGCCTAAGAGGTGACAGGATTATGGGCACCAAAGGCCCGTGGGATCCAAAGGCCAGCCCGTCTGGTCCGATCCCGCAGAAAAGCCAATGCAGCACAAACTGCAAAAAAAAAGAAATGCTGGCCACAATAGAAAGGCACCAGGTGCACCACAGGGTTTGATCAGATTGGCCTCCAAACTCCCCTGATCCCAATCTGGTCGAAAACTCATGGGTAGAGCCGGAAAAATAGGTCCAGGTCCAATCCACAGCTGGTGCCAGACACAGCAGCACGCCAAAGACGTCCTACAAAGCCACACTTTTTTTGTTAGAGAGTAACCAAAGTAATAGTAGTTAAACTAGGATAAAGATGTTCACGTAAAAAAAACATGTTTCAAGAATAATAATATGATTTCAAAATAGGAAGATATCTTTATGAAGTCTGTCATATCAGTGGAAATTAATCTCTTTGTGTGTGTATTTTCTGTCTAAGCGATGCCACTGTTGGAAAGCGCTGTACAAGTCGGCCAGAACAGCAGTGCCACGGGTTACACCTATGCAACAATCCTACAAACAGAAAATTCTCTGAAACAGTTAGTGGATACAAAACTGAAGTATTAAAGATGTACTTAAGGTTTGCTTTTTTACTTACCTAGGGTTAGAAAAAAAAGGATTTTTATTTTCTTTACACAGAGAATTGATGTAGTCATGGCTGTATGTGTGCATTTACTGTACAGAAAACAACTGGACCAGCTCTCCTTTATGTACTTTTACACAGTACACACATTTCTGCGTAGAATATATATTCATAAATAATTATTGCTATGCCCGAAAGCCTTCGAGCTGTTTAAATTAAAGTAAATTTGTGAAAAAAAGTAAATCTGAAGATAGTTCCTCAGAGTTTTCATTTTAACAGTAGCTTCTTCTATTAATTGTTTGTTTGTGTGTATGTGAGACTACAGCGTTACTATTCATTTTGAATCACATCAGAAGCAGGAAAACCGCTTAATATCCATAAAGACAGACACAGGTGGCGATTTATAGCATGTAGTGCTAACAGATCTATTGACCCTCCCTAAAGCGAGCAATAACATTGTCCTTCATGTTGTTTAAAATTCCTTCACTTAAGGCACTTCCCCATATATGAGGGGTGATGCAACAGTAATAACAGTAAGTCTCTCTTTCTCTCTCTCTCACTTGTTCTGACTATTTCTTCTCAGCAGCTTTCAGGGCTAATAAGCAGTCAGAGTGAGGTCACAGCGGTCGGTCTTGTCGAGCTGAATGAATCACTACAAGATGACGGGGTGAAGCCTGTTTCTGGATTGAGCTCTTGCTTCGTGATCTCACTCAGTCTGCACAGTTGTTCCTCTCCCTGGCGGATGAGTTCGTCCAGGTGGCGCTGGCGGATGAGTAGGGCCGGTTTGGCGCGAATGTAGCGGCGATAGTCCTGCAGTTGCGCGGTGCTCAGATAGCCACCCAGGAACTGGAGCACAATGCGCTCACGTCGGTCCAGGTTCTCTTTCAGCTCACGTGCGTCTTCCTGCTGACTGCGCAGCTGCATTTGTTTCTGCTGCAAGGATGCCTGCACACACACACACACACACACACACAAGCTCACATTTTATTAAAGGAGTTGTTTTCCCCCCCCCCAATATACAGTGATGGTCAAAATTTTAAGACAACACATTCCATATTATACAACAGTTAGTTTCGACGAAGTATTCTGATTGGCTGAGAGGCCAAGTGAAGATAAACAAGTGGTGATAATGGATGGTAACAGTATTTGGCTGTGTATGTATCACGCCGCACCACAAGTGTTCTAACTGTCGGTCACAACATGGGTGAAAGTAGGTTTGTACGGTCCGCCATACTGAGGAAAGAGCAACTGCCTGCCAAAACCCACAATCAAAACCACAGAAGAAGAAAACACTGTTTGGGATTTAACTTTGGAACCCAGAAATTAAAAGCGGGAAAATGTGGAAATATAAAGAGAAACTCACGAGATTTACAGGACCGTCCACCACCTCCATTTTTTTTTTTTTTCAACTTAAAGCTTAATTTTAAGAATTTAAAACTGCTTTCACCCCTGTTAATTACACTGTCGGTTGCTAATCATCAGTCGCCAGCTACGCCAGTTGTGGAAGGATATGTGTTGTTGGAGCAAAATAACTCGTTAAATAAAGAAACAAATCATGTCATAATGTGTTGCTCCCTCATGCTTACTGTTCATTACAACTTTGCGAATTTCTGTGGCTAATTTCTTCAGGAAATAATCAAGCACGCATGGATTGAGCAAGCGGCACCAATAACTGCAGATGTCCCTTTTGACTCTATGCTCAGCCGGATCTAGCAGGTTTTGAAATTCATAATTAACATTAATTGTTAAAGCAATTTCACTATAAAGGACCTAGTTCATCTATAAGCATGTCATGTTGATAAACATACAACCAAATTTACAGCAGAAAACTGCTTAAATATTTTTACTTACTTGCAAAATGCTGTTTATGACGTCTTTTAAAAACGAGGCCAGACAACCTAGTAAAATGACACGTGACTAGTAAAGGGAAGGCTGTGAGTTCAAATCCCAGTACTGGCAAGGTGTTACTTATCTGAACAAGACCCTAAACCCTTATCAGTTCAGTTCAAAGGTGTCAGGTCAGACTTAATAAGCATTAATAAGCACTAAAAAGTCATAATTCATGCAGGTGTCAAGTCATATTTAAAACAATATCAAGGTTCTGTTTTAATGATGACTCTGCCTGCTTCCCTTTTGAAACACTATCCTCCCAGGAACTTCTTTGATGGCTTTTCCAAACATGTGGAAATGTCAATCATTTACCAACACCACTTGCATGTTGCCTGTAAATGATTGTGTGTACAGATCCCACAGACAGATGTGTCTCATTTGCAAGCTGGCGACAAGTTATCTCCAGGACCTCATCGTGTGATTATCAAAATTCTGACATGACACAAACACTCGTTAAACGGGTGGCATATGGCATAAAGTACAGTACAGTACAGTGAATACATTTTTCACCACATATTGAAGCTTGTTAAAAACATGAGGGCAGAGAGCCATTATACAGGGCCCCTGTAACAGTTGAGGATTAAGGGCCTTGGTCAGGGGCCTACAGTAGCAGTGGAAGCTTAGCAACATCCTGACCTTCTGAGCCACTGAAACACCCCTGCCCCAGAATTGACTGAGGTTCAAACCATGATCAAACCTTTTGCATTTTAGGCAAATATAATAACCACCACATTTACCTTTACATTTACATTTACAGCATTTGGCAGACTCAACTTATAGAAGAGCTTTGTAGTCTCCATTTAAAAAAACACATCTCGTGTTAGTACAAAGAAGAGACAGTACATCAACAAAAAAGGTAGTTGATAATAATAATAATGATTATAATAATAATAAGAAGCCTTGACTTAAGATATACGTCTTTGGTCTTTGTTTAAAAGCAGCCAGTGACTCAGTGACCACCTGGGTGTCACTACACAGAGGCATCTTTGAAGGAATGCCAGGAATGTACTTCAGAGCAGGGTTCGGTGCCTGCCTCAATGCAGGTATGACTGATCTGTTTTTGGCCTTGTAGGCGAGTTTCAGTGGATGGAATTTGTTGCAGCTACAGGAATCTAGGGCTAGGAACAAAGCAATGGAGTGATGTCTGACAACTCATGGAGGCTGAACACAAGTCATGCAGCTGCATTCAGACTCAGTTATACAAGTTAGATTAGATATTGAGCTGCTATGACTTTGTTGCAGTATTTCAATAAGAGTTGACAAGAAACCAGATAGAAATGGCCACCTCTTTTCGATGTTGTGAATGAGAAACCTGGATGAATGAGTCAAGCGAGCAGTGGGAGAAGAGACCGATAGTTGGTTGTCCAGAAGTATGCCATCATTGTGTGGTATCACATGGCCTCTGAACAGATAAACTGCCACACTATGGGAAGTATAGTTGCTTGACATTGATTCGGGAAAATGCTATTTTATTAGTGTACAGATAGCTAGAAGCTGTCTGAAATGATGACAAATTGAATAATGTGAGAAAGCCTGAAGGACAGAAGTGGAAGTTCTTTTGACTCACTTCTATGCCAATACAAATATATAATAATACGCTATGATTAAATGTTTGGTTGTTAAAACTTCATGGTGATGTTAATTTGCCTATATTATGGAAAGTTAATGTTAAAAGTTAATAAAATGATATCAGAACAACGTTGAGTACATGATGATGGGACGAATGGTAATATTTCTGAAGGAAAATAAATCAGACAGGTAACATCACAATGCCAAGAGATGTGTGACATGTAATACACGCGCTGAGTGTGAGATACTGTTGTGTCCAATCAGAATTCTTAACCTTGTGCTAATGGATGTTAATCAGCATGAATGCTTCATATAGAAGTTAATAATTTGTTGTTTTCAGGTCAATGGTGTCTTTGGGGCATTCATTCAACATTATCTCAATGTCATTGTTACTTTCAAAAACATCACTGCCCCTACAGGGAACATCATCCCAATGTTGGTACGACTTAATTACAACGCTCATCCAACGTTAGTGTTCCTGCTGGGATTAACAGTAATATGCAAGTACTAAAAATTGCATCAGCTGAGGCATTTGTCTACAGCTTATGTAGCATTTATAACTGAATCTGACAGCCTCTGTCAGCTGGCATTTACACTGGTATTGTACACTGAGGTGTAATATACAACACTGAATGTGCTCTTTTTAACAGCACTGGTCACAATGGAAAACTTAAGAGACAACAATAATAACTGCAAGAGGAATTCCTTCAGGAGCAGTGGTTTAAAAACAGTTCTGCACTCAAAGGGATGTTTCAACAAAGGAAAAAAAAATCCTTTTCCCAGCATTGTATTACACAATGTGCATTTGCTATGGAACTGGCTTCCGGTAGTCAGAAAACATTTTCATTAACTTGTGTTTCTTCTACTGCTTGCTTCTCTGCTGTTTTTCTTCCAACAGCCTGACTAGTCGACGGTGTCCTACCGTAGCAACTACTTAACGCAACACCTAAAGGCAGAGGTCCCCAGAGGAATCTTGAGCTGAACTAAACAACTGTATCGAGCACTGAATGAGTCAGCATGTTAATCCAAAGGTCTTGCACACATGCAAAGAAAGAAATGCTGTAAAGAAAAACAATTACAGAGTACCTGCAGTAAAATACTATAAAAAACAGGATATAGTCATAAACTGCGTCAGTACTTGCCTTTGACAACCTACTGCTTTTTGAACATGCATCAGTAATCTCATGTACACTTTGTGTGTATTTGTGAGGAATTGTGACAGTTCTGGACACTTTTTTTCTTCTCAGGGAGTAAAAGTCACATTGATGTGAAAATTTGTTCGCTCAGTACATTCAGGGCACTAGCTGGCTTAATTTTATTGCCGCATAATGTTTCTAAGACTAGACCTGTCCAACTGAAGCAACCCCAGATCATAACACTGCCTCCAGAGGCTTCTACAGTGGACACTATGCATGATGGATGCAGCGCTTCATGCACTTCCCTTCTTACGCTGAAGCACACGTTGCTCTGGAGTAGGGCCAATCTGAACTCATCAGACCTCATGACCTTTTTCCATTGCTCCAAAGTCCAAAGTGTGTGAGTGAGTGGAAATGCTCTTGCTTGTACTATTAAACACGGCCGTGAATTCTACTGTCCATTTTTTAAGAAGCACCTTAACCAAGCTGTTAAATGATTTCTGATCACGGTCATTCAGAATTTATTTGTGACCACGTTTCTTTGTCGAAGTGTATGGTTCACTACTATCCTTCCAAGTTTTAATAATGCCTTGGACAGTTCTTAATAATTTCAACAATCTCCTTAGTTGCTGTCTGTCGTTTTCCATGACCACTTGTTTAAGAAACGAGAAGCTAGTCATGGTATCAGCTGTGGTTAAAGAAATTGCTCCCAGCTGAACAACAATTCTTTTTTCAACCAAATGTATCTCTGGTGCCACCTGGTGACACTATGCTGGTCAACTCACAGCCTCATGTCACTTCATAATATCTATCTACAAAAACAATATATTTCTATCATCGGGTCAGGAAAACAAAATGCATACTATATTACACAAGTATTTATAATTACAAGTTGACACAATGTTTGGTAAATTTGTTTGCCAAAATGAAGTGATAATTTAATTAAATATAATATTTTTATATAATTTTCTATTGCGTGAAAATTTATTTAATTAGTGGATATTAACATGCATGGAATTTACAGTACAATTTAATATGTAAGCATTAGGCAGCCCTGTTTGATCAACGTCATTTTTTAAAATTAAAATAAGTTATTGCTGTTTTTTGATTAACTGTTAGTGTTGGGTGATTTGGAATCATTTTATTATCACAGTTATCCGCAAATCAGACAAAATGTTGTCTAATACACATGGATTTTTTTTATATAGGGACACGGCGGTCAAAACTGTGACTGCGCTTCTGGTAAAACAAATGCACAAAATATATTGTGTAAATTACTCATAGCAATTTTATTTAATTAAAATATTTTCCTAATTAATATCTCTTCGGATTTAGATATAGTTACTGATGAAAGAAAAATAAAAAGGAAAAACAAAAAGGATGTGACTTATAACCTCTCACACAACCACAAGTTCCTTTGCTTGTCTCTAAAATGTGCTGATTCATTAATAATATGCGATCCCCATGGCGACAAGCAATGAATAATGGGTGTGAAACAGAACACTAACACACCCATACTGAGATGGGTGTGTGTCTAAATTAAAGCAGTAGCACGCACAATTACACTTCCATTACATCCCTGATGAATCACTGAAACATACATTAGGAGACTAATGACTGTAAATTCCAATCCTGAAACTCAATCTCACATAAAGAAAACCTTCCCACATACAGTAGTCTGCTTATTATGCATAGCATCTTGAATTTCTTACCTCTGAATAGTATCAGGTGGTCAGCATCATTAACAGATTACTGATTAGTCGATTAGTCATTATTCATACAAGGAAGCAGGATTTTATTGCATTCTGTCCCACAGTGTATTTTAAAGTGTACTCCCTATTCTCTGCTGCCTGTGCAGGGAATGCTGGGTAACGTAACGTCCCAGGAGACAAGCCCTCCATTCGGGACACCCAGCAACGTCACCAAAGCAGACATCAATTTCCTCTGTGCATGTAAGCGCCTTGGATACCTGTTGCTGCTAATCTGAAAACTTTACACTAATAAAATAAACCACTGATTATATATTCAGACAAAAATAGATACATACAAAAAAAAATATACAGTACAAGTCAAAAGTTTGGACACACCTTCTATTTCAATGTTTTTGTTTAGCAATTTAATTTCTACATCCTAGACCAATATTGGAGATTACAAAACTATGAAATAACACATATGAAATTAGGTAATTAGGTAACAACAACAACAATCATTTGTTATTTTAAGACACTGTTCTGGAACAGTTTTTGCAAAAACAGTATTGTCAAGTGCATCTGCTACATTCCACCTGAGCCTCCAATACCGGACTCCAGATTAACTTAACTGACTTCCAGCATGAACTTCCAGCCGCCTAACACATATTATGACTGCTAAACAATTCCTGCTATCCGTTCTGCCTGCTGCCATCTCAGAGAGTTTTTGCTTGCCATCCTCAGCTTGCTCATCTAATCATTTTGATTCAAACACATTTGAATTATTCATCTTCAACACTGTTTTACAATGTAGGAATAAAAACCAGGAGAGACCATGGAATTAGAAGGTATGTCTTTTGACTTTTGACTGGTAAACTGTGTACAGTATATGTGTATATGTATGTATGTATGTTTTTATATACCTTTTGACTATATACTGGTGATTATTATTATGTAATATTAGTATTATGTTGTCCAGTATAATATTACAGAAAATAAAGCATTAAATTAATGTGCAAACACCATGTTTTCTTATGCTCCAACAAGGCGCAATTACTGACTGGTTTATCACTTCACCAAAAGTGGATAAGCAAAATTACCTTTGTTCACTCGTTCCCTATACTCTTCACAGTTCCCTTTAAACAGAGCACTTTTTTCCCCTACAGTTTGAAATCTAAGATGGCTGACTACTTTGTGTGCAGTCCACTTCAAAGGAAACTACTAGCTGATCAGAAAGCAACACCAGTCAGTAGGAGACACCTGATGTATATTGTCCATATCATATTAGGTGCTGCATTCTCACATTTAGTTTTTTCTCACGTCAGTAGAAAAGTGAATTGATTAAGTTACACATATTATTTTAATGTGAATGGCTATTGAAGTATTTCAGAAACCGTTCCTGAAAAGCTCCTGGCAATTTCACACACGGTTCTATGAGGGGAAATGCCTCTTTGATGGGAGAGGACAGAGAAGAATTGCAAGCTGTGCTGAGCTGACAGGAAGTGTATGGAACCTTAGATAACCACTCTTTACACACTTTACTGGTACGCAGAAAATCATGACAGAATGCACTGCCCATCTGTGTCACAACAACACTGATTGGTGTTTATAGTGTAGTGTGTTTGTGAGTTATTCAACTGTTTAATTTAATTCCAGTGAAACACAATTAAATAAGGGAATTCAACTGGAATTTTGATTACCTGATAGAACAAATGTGCAGAATGATAATTCCTTCATGATGAGATAAGGGTTAGGTCTTCCTATGCATGCAGACAAGATTATTTCCTGTTTATCCACCCAGTTTACGTGCTCTGAGTTTAGGCACTAAATCCCTGTTTAATTCATGTTCTTAAGGGGGATTTTTTTTAGAGTGGTTTTTGGAGTTGCTTTATCTCAATATTATATTTAGCACTTAATATTTTATTTTTTCTCCCTTGATAACAGACACTTAGACACTTTAGATTTTGGGACTAGATGCACTAGACTGTGTTCAAAGTACAATAAACAGAACTTTATAAAGTGGTTAAAGAGTTGTTGTTGGTGGTCTTTCGGTGGCTCCCGGCAAGGGGTCACCACAGCGGTCTGCACATACAAGCTTGGCACAGGTTTTACGCTGGATGCCCTTAATGACACAACCCTCTCATTTTATCCGGGCTTGGAACTGGCACTGAATCCAGTGGCTTGGGTTTGACCACTGGCTGGGAATCGAACCTGAGAATCGAACCAAACCACCTACCACTGAGCCACCAGTGCCCCTGGGTAAAGGATAAAAAATACTTTCTGGCATCTGTACAGTATTTGCATGCGTTTGAACCTCTCACCCTCTCCTCGTTGCTTCCCTTCTCTGGCTCCCCCTGCAGGACGTTAAGGGCGTTCTCCACACGTGCCAGGCGTCCGCTCAGAGAAAGCAGCAAATTGACGATTTTTTCTAAGTCGCCGATGAACATGCGGTACTTGTCACTCTCATTGGGTTTGCAGTGCTCCTGCACCAGCGCCTCTATCCTGCAGCCCAAAGTACTGTAGCACTGCTGCTCCTCGGCCAGTCTCTCTCTCTCTGTCCGCAATGCCTCTAAGCTCAAGGTCAGAACCTGGAGGAGCTCCACCTATAGGAGAAGAGGGTACACTGTAATAAGTGCAAACAACAACTGGAACCCAGCAGAGATTCTTCTCTTTCTTGTTTTTCTTATTATTATTATCCTGAGGTATAATCTAAATTCTATACTGAAAAACATTTTGGGACAAACTTAAAACTGTATTTGTGTCCTGAATTATATATAAATATAAATAGATGGGACTCAAACCTTCTTCTCATTAAAGTTGAACTCTTCCTCGTCCAGATTAGTCTCTATTTTTCCCTGAACGGGGCTCGCATGATCCTCAGGAGGAACACACACTGTATTCTTAACACTGCATAAGGAAAAACAAACACATATAAAGCATAACTGAGACAAATAATAGTTGTACTGACAATCAGGTATATGTAAGATATGATCATTAATAATAACCTAAAAGTAACCTTGGTCGTACAAAGACACACACACACTTCTTCATATTAGCTAGCTGCTAAACTAGTCTCAGGAGGAAATTTTATTTACATACAATGCTTGACTCTGACTTAAAATGTAATAAACTTAGTACTTACATAAAGTAAGTAGACATGATGCAAGTACATTATGATCTTAACTAAATCAAATGTCTACACAATATTAGACGAATTTCCATTGTATCTTGTATAATAATAATAATCATATGAAGCACAACTTATAACCTCCTTTAATCAAAACACATCAAGACACTCAGTTTTTATTGAATATGATTAATAACATATCTTTAAATATCTACCTACATACTGATGTGGGTGGGTTAGATATTACCCCCACCTCAAGGGTTAAGGTTTGAAGCATTGTGATTTTTCTACGCTGGTTTCCTGCCGCAGTCCAAATGCATGTTTTGTAGGCTGACTATCATTTCCAATTATAATTGGAAAATGATAGTCAGTGTATAAACCGATGTGAGGGTGTGTGAGGTTGTTATTGTGCCAGGAGTGCCTAAAATTCCCTGGGATAGGCTCTAGGACCCTCTGACCTTATTTCATTTAATAAAATTAATCTTTTTTAATTATAAAAGATTAAAGAGACACACATTTATAAAAGGACCATAGGCATAGGATCCATATCTCTGTCAAGCAAAAATTTGTTCCAGCCTTTTACCACTAGGTGTTAGTGTTGTCACATTGTTTATTTGATTTGATGTAGAATTACAAAACACTACACAGGACTACATTTCCAAATCTAATAAAGCTTAATTGTATGTAATGCAGTGTAATAATTTGGTAAAAAAAAAAAAAAGGCCATTTTTTTATGAGGGACGTTCAGGTCAAACCGGGACTTGGGATGAAATTTCTCGTAGTTTTTATTCTCATAACTGTGTTCTATTATTTTGTACTATCAAAGGTACTGGTTTGACTTAAACTCCCCTCGTACATCCCATGCGGATTACAAGATAAAATAAGTTCTTTATATTATTTTTGTTCTCTTCTATTTTGTATGCATCATCAACAGAAAGTGCCCAAGGTAACATCTGTCCACTTTGAGGCAGTGATTCTCAAACATCTTTACTGTAAAATAACCCCATGGACCTGACTCAACATCTTTAGTTTTATGAACATAATCTATCATCTCAAGTTTTAGCCTCATTTCTTCAAAGTGTCAAGAATATTATGACAATCCATTAAGCAGAGGATTAATGGACAGACAAGCCCAGTACAGAAGATGGTTGCTTGCTGGAAAAAACAAATCTTTTGTACATTATTTGTTTATTCCATCCCATCAGACATCCCATAATAATAATTCCCCATATAACCCCAAAGGAGATGACATGACCATGTTTCACCTTACCTGTCACCTGCATGACTGCTGCTGTTCTTGCCTTGGTGCCATGGATCAGAGGAGCAGGAGGGAAAGATGTCCTCCATCAAGTCCAGTGTAGTGGTGCTTGCCCAGATGTCCAGAAGAGGAACAAGAGCCTCATCCCGGCTTACCAGCTCCCGGGCAAGAGTCTCTACCCGAATCTCCACCTCCGTGCGTTCCCGTCTTGCCAGCAATGGCAATTCATGGCTTTCTGAGAGCTCTTCTGTCTCGGCTTCAGAGATCACAGCGGTGATATTGGGGTCAGGGGTTACTGACAGGGTTGAGAGGTTATGCAACTGACCGTCTCTTTCTTGGTGGGTGGTTGTGACAGATGGATGCTCAGACGTGCTGAAATGGATGCATGCAGGGTCATTAGTTTTTCGTTTCATTTGATTATTTTTTTTAAAATCACAATTCATTATATGCATTAAAAGAGGTATGAAGACAAAAAAAACCCAAATAATATATTAATTTGTATCTGGTTAAGATCATGATAAATCTAATAGCAGACATGAAATAGACAAATATTCCCTGTTTTTAGGTAAGCACAAGCATACAGGGTGTAAACAAGCAATTCAGATTTTTTACGCAAATGTGACACAGATCTGACTTTTTCATGGCTGTCTGAATGCACAAATGTGATGTTTTTCAGTCACTTTCGTACGCGGTCCTGAATCAGATTTATCTGATAGATGGTCATGTGATTTGAATGAGAACGGTCAGATCGAATTCATTCGACTTTAATGTCTAAATGTTTAAAGGACTTTTAGAGCTAGCAATAGTTTTCTTCTTTCTTCCCGACCTCAACAAATAACCGCTAGCCATCATTTAAAATGAATCCGCATCCATTGTTTGAAATGTATGCTGAACATTACATCGGCACTTCACAAGCAGTAAACAACATGTGTAGTCAGTAATAATTAACTGCCATAATAATGAGTCTAAGTAGTAAATAATACGTATGTGCACTTATTTGTACCTGATCATCTTTTGTGATTCTTGAAACACTGTAATGCCGAGTGCCTCTTCCTTTATTTGAGACTGGTCTGATGGGTAGGGAAGTGAAGGTTCCTCAGATAGGTTTCCTTCTTTTCTTGACAGTGGGTTTAGTGGTGGAGAAGTTGGAGTTAAAAACACATCATCATCCTCCTCCTGTGAAACAGACGGGGCAAAGCCAAAACTAGACTCTGAGATCCGTAGAGAGTGGAGAGACCGAACGGGAGAGATATCTTTGGGAGAGTCTTTGGGAGAAGTGGGCAGTCCAGAATGGCATGGATCGTGAGGTGGGTTGAAAGAGAAAGATGTGAGCGACTCTGCAACTCCTTGGTGAGGAGCTGAAAGGTCATGGTCTGTCTTCTCCAAGTTGTTCGGTGCTTCTTTGGAACTGGTGGCATTGGCAGAATTTTGATTGTCCTTTTCTGAAAACGGAATTGTTTCATTTTCAGGAACTGTGCCTGGGAACGTAATGGCATCAAGGTTGGGTTGGCATTGTGTATTGTTGGTCCTTTGCCACTCCGAAGAGGAAAAAGGACAGGGCAATCCGACAGAAGCTGCCAGGCCTGAGGCGCTGTGGGACCGTGGTCGGTCTGAGTGGCGCTGTCGCTCCCGCCTTATCACGGGTGGCTGCGCCTGATTCAGACCCGGGTTTAGCGATGAGCTCTGCTCCAGACCAACTTCACTGAGTGATCTTTGCTCAGGTGCTACACTTGATGCTCTGTTCCACATATAGAAAGAAAAAAAAGGCTGTCAACATGACCAAAACAACATATTAACATATGTGTACATCTTCAAAATATCCTGTGCATATGTGATCTTTAGAAGATTACCTAACAAAGCACTGGTCATTCAATCAATATGGTCATGCAATGTTTATAACAAATTGGGTTTTTTGGTTAATTTCTCCCCCTAACTTGGTCATTTGGCAGCTCCAACTTACTAGCCAGATGTCCTATAGCAACCAGAAAAGGTATAACGCTAATGCTTGCTGCCTTCAATACATGTAAACCCAGTATCACATCTTTTTGGACTGTAATTCATCCTACATCATATGGCAGCATTATGCAGTCCAAGGAAAATACTACCTGCCACCCAGAGAGCATGGCCAATTTGCTTTCTTGGACAGACGGCTGTGGCATTAAAACTAATGATATGTACAAACGTTTTAAAGTGCTCCCAAATAACAACAGCAACACTAGTCAACTAAAACAGGTAGAAAATACTGGCATAAAAGTCACTGTTTTTCTTACAGTTTTCATCCTCCATCACCATCAACTTCTTATATAAAGTATAGAGGTAAAGTACGTTCCATGCCGATGATTCCATATATTAGGTTGTAACAAGCTGCTCTAATCTATAATGTCTGTTGAAGATACAAACAATACTGAACTGACAGGAGAGGTAATACTGGAAGGCAGGTAAGCAGACAACAGGAAATCTAACGTGAAAAATGGTTAAAATCAAACACGGACATCTACAGTAGGACAAGGAACTGAACAAGGTATACCATGTGAATCAGGACATGAAAATGTTTCACATAACATTTAGTTTATCAGCATGCTTGTCACTTTCACCTGCACTTAATTTAGTTTACTTGTTGTCTTGTTATGTAATGGGTGTATACACCATACTTCCATATGTTACTCGTCCCTTGCTGTTTTTAAGCTGTCTTGCATAACCATGGGTTCTGTGTTCTATGGTCCATCCAACCTTGTTTCCTTATTCTGGAGTTTTCTTTGTTTTAGCCTTCTTTGTGGTTATTTAACAACCAGTAAAATGACACATGTAACAATAACCTAGTGTTTATGAGATCTGTGCTTCGGGTGCAGCATTCTCTTGTGATTTTTGTGGGTGGAAATGCACTGATCTTGGCCCATCGGTTCATTTAGAAGACAGAGCAAAATGAAGAGACAAAAATCTGCTCATCTTTAACACACACACACACACACACACACACACACACACACACACACACACACACACACACATACCTGTTTACTTTAGAAACACTCCCGAACAATCTGAGGTCTTTAGCCAAGGCATCCTAGAAGTAAAAAAAAAAGAAAAAAGAAAAACAGAAAACATAATTGGGGAGGTAAACAGCAACAGGGAAATGAATCAGACCAGAGGAAGTTAACCATTATACTGTAATTACAAAGGCAGAAGCCTTCTGGGTCCAAACAGGCAGTTCGGTGAGGCATTATATGATGACCAAACAACCAATAATGAGAAATATTAGAAAAATCAAAATGCTTAGCCATTACTAGGAAATCCCATTTTGCGTTTCACAGGAATGAATGTCATAAAAAACAGGTAATGTGTGATTTTTTTTTTTTATCATGGTTTTGTTTGACCTGCTCCTGCCATTGATTTAGGGTTCTTTGTGTATGTAAAGGTAAAACAATTCTATAATGTAATATCCAGTAAAAAAAATAGTGGTTGGTTGGTATTTTAACAACAACTCATTTAAGACTGGAACCTTATTTATACTGACATAGTGATGTCACAATAATTGACTGCAAGATCAAGGTCCTCACTGGTTGTTGACTGAATCTGTTAACTATCAAAATCAAACCTTTTTTCAGATTTCTGCAAACTGTCCATTAAAATAAGTAACAATAAAATCATAACTCATACACTGATGTCTATGGAACTTAATTCTTTAATTTCTGACTTGCCATCTCTTGCAGTCTCTGTAGTAACTGTCATGTGAAAAATATTTAGGTGCAGGGTAATTTCCCCTAAAGATAAACAGAGATCCTTAACCATGTCAAATATTTTAAGCCTGAAACGGTGGCAGATTATCCATTATCTCCCATGACTACTCCCTGTAGTCATGGAAGAACTGCGTTTATCACTTCAGCCCATCTTTCAGAGCGATGCCTGCCACCAGGCTCTGTGGCACCAAACAGGAAGTGAAGAGATTGGAATATTTCCTGAAGTGGGCACCAAGTTGTTTCTTTATAGTTCTTTACTGAGAGAAACAAGGGATGAGACAACAACCCACTTCCTCCTCAATACAGAGCTCATGAGATTCATTTGAAATCTATAAATATGGGTTTGGTCTTGTCCTCTTAGGGCTAAGTAAAATGCTTTATATATAAGGTTTATTTACCAGCATTATTTTTTATTTTTTTTTACTTTTTCTTTACTTTTTCAAAAATATTTTTTATTGTAAGGAAAGGATTATAAAATTTTATTTTGGAGCACACTGATTTACATATCAATTCCCTGTATGAAGAACAATGACCTGTTCCTTAAAATCAGCCCAACATGTTAATATTTTACCTATTTCGTTGGCCCTTTGCACCAGTGCATCTAATTAAATCAAGCCTCTACTATGTCTTTTTTCATGGTGATTAAAAATAACCAGGAGTTATTATTTAACTTCAAAGACATGAAGTCATGTCACAAAGGTCCTTCTCAAACCTTTAAACCTAAATAACTGGATATTATCTGATACCAAAGGAATAAAAATTTATACAGTGCTAATGTCTTAAAATCTTTAAGCAAATTTATTACCAGATTGTGGTTTTCCACAGTCGGAGAGGATTTTGATCTGAAGTGCTGGGAAAAAAGATGACCTTCATTGCGATCTAAGAGGTCCTCTGCAGAAGCTGATTTCCCTGAGCTTCTGGCTGAAACTGCTCTTTCAAAAATCTCATCTAAGCTTTGACTAGCAGGAGTACTGTGGGAGTGAGCCAAGTTTGGATCTGGAGCATGATTGGGAATGATTCTCTTTGCTTGCCTTTCTGGTTTCTGTGGTTCTGCAATCTGTGGTCTAAAGGAAGGGTGATAGTTTTCTGATTTCGACCGAGTGTGGCTATTTATTTTAGAGTGCAAAGGATATTGTGTATTGGCTGTAAGAGTGAAAGACTGGCGGTTAACTTCAGAGATGCTCTCTCTTCCTGGTTCCTGAAGAGAGCTCATGCTAGTTGTGGAGGTTCGGCTTTGAGAGTCCATGGCCAAACAGGAGGTTGATTGCATGTAGGCACTATGAGGACGATGAAGACGTCCTTCCATTCGTCGACCAGTCTTACGCTCCACATAATCAGCCAAAGCATCTTGCTGCATTTGCTTTAACTCAGGTTTGGAAGTGCCCAATGTAGTACCTGAACTACGAGTAGCTACAAGTTCAAACATCCTTCGTCGATCTGCAACACTTGTCTCAGGGAGCTGGAATTGCAGTGGTACCTTCCTTTGAAATAAGCTAGACTCTTGATCAGAAGTTCCGACCTCATGAATGTTCTCCGGCTCAGAGTATGACAATTTCTTTTGTTCCATGGTCAATCTTTTTCGTCCACATATTCGCATAACTGTAGGCCCTACAGGAGGCACTCTTGGAAGCTCAGGAGCAGTGGCCTTGTCTGGTAGCTCGACAGGAATAACATGCCGTTCCTTAGGAGTGTGTGGAGATGTGGGTTTGGGGCACGTATTCGGTCCCTTTCTATCCAGGGACATATGCTTCACAGGAACAGGAGGAGGGTTTATGTTTAAGTCTCGTCTTCGGAATGAAGTGGATCTCAACACCTTAGACTGAGCATCCTTGATGCTGTCTCTGTATGCTCGAGTACAGGTGGTGTCAGGAACTGTGCCTAAAATGTCTTGATGGCCTTCTTTCCATTGTATATCCTTGCTGTTTTCCTCGAGATGGAAAGTGCTCTTGCTCCTATTAAAGTCTTTGCCATTTTCTTCATTGAGCTGGAAAGAGCTCTTGCTTCTGTGTAGGTCATGCGGTTTCCTATGTTGAGCTTGATCAGTGCTAACATACCCTGGCTGTAAATCCTGTAATGATTCTGCATTTCCCTCATGTCTGGTGCCCCAACACTTCCCTTGAGGAACATACCCTTTCTGCAGTCCAGAGAGGGACCACTTGATGCTGGGGGTAGCCTGACTTGGACAAACTGAGGAGCTGTAATTGGAGAGGGTGTGACTGTGACTACGTGGTTTGGTCTGCTGTCTCTCAAAGTGACTGACTTTCTCCATTACTGACATGCTACGTTCAATTTGGTTGCTGCTAGTGGTGCTTTGTGGGGTATTACATCTCTGAACCTCTACTAGTGCATTCTCAAGTCGGGTTAGGGGATGATCCAGGTCTTGGTCCCTCTGCTGATAGGTGTTGGATTCATTGTGGAACCTACCTGAAGTGTTGATTCTTTGATCACTTCCTTGAGGTACGGCATGTTCCTGTACAACCTCACATAATGAGTAAAATGGTTGTAGATGGACATTCTGTTCTTGACATCTGCTTAGCTCTTCCTCTCTTGGTTGTCTATAAGACTCCATAACATCCATGCCATGTGAGTATCTGGGTTTCTCTCGCCTTGGCTGAACAGGGGTGTAAGGATCCTTTCTTTCCTGGCCTATGGACAACACTTGAGGCTTGGACCCCTGAGTATGAAAATGAGACCTATAAAAGCCACATTTGGTCTGTGGGTCATCTTTCACTTGGTTTGTCTGTTTAGGTTGCGGGAAAACAAGTGATTGGACAGAGTTGGAGTAGGAAGCGGTGCTTTGGTATCCATTTTCTGTTGTCATCCTAACATCAGAATCCGTTTCTCCACAGTGTTCTTTCTGAGGGATGGGTTTGCTCTCCTTGGCAAGTGCTGGGTATACAGTACTAGAGCTTGGGATTGTAGTCGGCATCTGTGCAAAATGGGGCTCTGGCAGTGGAACAGGGTAGATGCTGGTCGGCAGCATGGCAGATCCAGGCTGAGATAAAGGTGGAAGGCTTTGCTTGGGTTTAACTGTTGGGCTACTCTCCGGACTCTTTTCAATTACTGTGTGAAGTTGACCCTCTATTCCAAATGATGGTTTTCCTGATGCCACAGAACCACTAGAGTGATGCCAAGAACCCTTTTGCAGAGCCCGTAAAGACCGAGCCTGCTCAAGACTGGACCAAGAGCTGGGTCGCTCATGATTCCGAGTCGCTGCATAGCTGTCACTACGTAAGGGAGGCGAAGGCGCCCCCTTTAGGTTTTCGTAAGAGTTGTCATTGTGTGTTTGGCCCCATGCTGGACCTGCACTATGACGATGAGATGTGACTGTACCACAACGGCTGTTTCCACTACTATTGCTGCTGCCACTGGTGCTGTTAGAACGATGACAAACCCTGTCCTGTGTGCTTCCACATCTAGACTGTCCTTTGGTCTCATTTGTTTTTATCCCTGCTGCAGAAAGGACCTCTTGCTCTGCTGACACACCCTGTTGAGAGTCATATACTGTGCGGACATAACGGATATCAGCCTGATGCATGCCTTCTGTAGTTCTATGTTGAGGAACACTGTCCATGGAGTATGACCGCTCCTTGCTGAATGATGGCCCAGCTGCAAGGTATTCTGGAATACTTGAGCTGGTAGAAAAAGAACTGTATGCAGAATCACGTTTGCTGTGGAGATGGTCAATGCTATTTGAGGATTTGGAGACTGACAGCTGATTGCAGGAACTGTAAGCAGGGTGTGAATGATCTAGGCTTTCCATACTTCCCCTTGAGCTGTACTGGTCTGGACTTTTCCTCAGATATCCTGCGTCATAACTTGACAGGTCTGTGGTGGAGGCGCTGTGATTAAAACATAAACATACAGCTAATTTTGGCTTGTATATAAGGTAACCGGGAAAATGTAGAAACAAAACTCACAAGACTTCAAAAAAAGAGATTAAGATTTAGGCTGAATTTAATAGCAATCTTCTTGGAAAAATGGACAGTGTCTAGTACTACTCCTTGTGTGCATTACGGGTGCTGGTTAAAGTAATGATTGCTTTGAACTTGGATCAACATCAAACAGAGTAATTTAGTTCCTGTTTAAAGATAATAAAATTCATATCTTTAAACAAGGTGGTATTATTTTCCCTCTTCAAGTGTAACATGATATTCCTTTAAGGACTAGACAGATGTTCGCTTGTTGTATTGTAAACAAGAACAGTGTTATTCTAAATAACTCTCTATACATTTACTTTCCTCATTAGATATTGTCTGATCTATTCTTGTCTGACCTGGCATGGTAGCTTTGGTGCCAGGGAGCTCCCATGGCACCCTGGGATATCTGCATCATGCTGCCAGAGTCCAGAGGGCCCTCGCCCACCTTAGCAGAGTGCCAGGAATGAGGACGGGACACAGGCTCACTGCTCCTGAAAAAAGGGATAGATGAGTACAGCTGTTAAGACACAAAGCAGATGAGGACAAGGCAATACTGATTAATAACACAAACATATTTCAAGTCATATTTTAATTATCTAAAGCAGCAGATAAAATCAAACCTTTTCCCCTGATCTCTAGCATTAACTGGTCAAATTATTTTGTTTAAGCAACTAAGGAAATTTTAAATTACAGGAAATGGATTAAGAACCCTTCAACACATTATCAAAATCTGGAAGAATTGTGCTGAACCATGAATTGTACTAAAAATCATGAATGGAGATCGCTTAAACACCTGGTGAAGTTGCATGGTAAAAAAAAATCAACAGTAAATAATAATAGTTAAAGTAAAAGAGTTTCAATACAGACACAATGTGAAAGGAACTCACAGGATTGGGACTAAACAGTTGTATGGTCATAAGAAAACCACTTGTTAGTGAGAGTAAGATTGGACTTCTCTAGGATTGGAACAGACAAGGTGTATACATATTTATGTGTACATACAGTAAATGAGCCTTGAGTGCCCATGATCCTGTCATCAGTTTACTGGTACATAATTGATAATCATCGTTAAGATGTTAATGTTGAGGCTGATTGATATACATTGATAGCTTTTCTTTACACAGTGCAATTTTAGAAATTCTGCATTTACTGTAACAGAAAGTAAGTCAGTGCATCTTTAAAGCGGAGAGTTCAAAGCACCATGCTCATTTTTCGCCTATTTAAAAAAAAGTCACTTTTATTAATACTTTCTTAACGCTGACCTACGCTCCACCTGCAATTTCTTACACTTCAGAATCTGAATACGTCTTATCTACAGGATTATGATTAAAAGTTGCTTTGGAAACAAAAACATGGTATTTTTTCCTTAAATAAAACATATAATAAAGACAAAATATCCATTTAACATATATAACTGGTCCCACATGAATCTGGCTGGGACAAGAATGTGCAAATATAAATACATTTGTCGGAATTCAAAATACTTTAGTATTGGTTGGTAGTTATCCAAACATTTGGATATGTAAGTGTATCCAAATGTTTGAGTGACACTTGTATACATTATTATCAACCTATTAAACCTAACTGACCTTCTTAACACATACACTTATATAGCGTTTAAGCTATGCAAAAAGATAAACAAGCCAAATGAATGCCATTTAACCACTCAAATGCCCAAAGACTCCACTGATTTTTTTAAGGCGTGAGGGATGCATCAAATGCAATTTTGAGAAAGAACATGTGGAATTGGTTTTTTATCAGACCTAAAAAAACTATTACGGTCCTAAAGCATCTTCAAAGAAACTAATAATTACTGTAAGGACATCCTGGACTGAGAATTTCTCCTTTTTTTAGGGGAAATGTATCACATATAATAGTTTCCTATTTAAATCGATTGTGGTGGCTATATGTTAAAAAATATTTGTTTTTTATTTAACCAAATATGGCGCAGAAGTTCAGGTTGATATGTAATATACAGGGGAAGCAGCAAACGGTCACACAACCACAAAATGCTGGTAAGGCATTGCTTTGTAAAAAGAGTTTTTCAGCACAAACGCACACGCAGTGCATCCCTGACACTGGTCCTGATGCTGGGATGTGGTGTATAAGTTAATCTTAGAGTTGCATTGATCTGATTATCCTACATGTCTATCAATGACTAAAAAAAATAAAACCAAAGGACATAATTAAAAAACTGTCTATAAACATTTTTATAAAAAAAATACAGTGGGATACACTGGGATTTAGTGCTGAACTCCTGACTAGACACAGGGCACGTAAATTGGGTGGATATAAACAGGAAATGGTCTTGTCTATATACATAGGAAGAGATAATCAGTTCATCTCTTCATGGACAAATAATGGCTCTACATTTCTGACATATTTGCTCTATCAGGTGATCAAAATTCCTCTTGTGGTTTTCAGAAAAGGGTTAAACAAAATGTTATATTAAACAATCATACAATACAAAATGTTGTGTAAAAAAAAAACTCAAACTGTATTGTAAAAGTATATGTACTGCAATAACCACCGCACAATTTACTTTGCGTTTCACAAAACATATTTTAGAATGTTACAAAACGTGCTAGCGTCAAAATAAACTAAGAACAAAACACCAATATTCATCAGTATATAGTTAGTATATCACTTAGCCTATATTACTAAAGTTATAAACACTCATTTCCTGTACTAGCCTCTTAATTACCTTAATTTTTTTTTTTTACATTTTACTTTAGTTAGATCAGAGAAAAAGATGAAAAATTTTGTTCTCTGTCCTGAATAATTTCCTGTAGTGCAAAATCGATGACAAAGCACTCACATGAGAGACTCTCGCTCTTACTGACTTATCCTGTTAAAGATTCAATTCCAGGGCCTATCCCGGGAATGCAGGGTGTGAGGGGGGAACACAACCAGAATGGGACACACTTATTTACACCATTTCATCTTAGCTAATCACATGCTATCTTTTAGAAATAAACCACGGTACATTTTACAGCGATTTACTGAGAACTATAAAGTACTGTAATATCTTAAAGATAAATAAATAATATAATAATATATATAACGATTCTATACATAAGTCACTTATACTTAAACAACGCTACTTACACTCAATGCATCCTGCTACTGAGGTAGAAGTTAGGGGTCTTACTCAAGTACACAACCAGGGCAGCTAGGTGGGACTGGAATCTAAATACATGACTTTTTAATTCCAAAACTCAAAACCGTAACCTTTGAACAACATCAACTAGCTTATGAAACTTGCACTAATCACTAAACCACCTGTGAACCTGGAGAAAACCTGATCGGAGACTACACATCCACACCACATCAAACCTTCTTTAACAACAAAATACAAAAAATATATTCAACTCACAATATAAGCACTGTGTATATTAACTGCTACTATAGAAGCAATAAAATCTTAGATGGAGTACATGCATATAAACTCTAATCAACACTTTCAGATCAGATTCAACAATTCATCAATGCTGGGGAGTAAAAAAAAATCCCAATAACACTTCTGCTGACTTCACAATGCGTCCATTGCAACGCAACTTGTTCTTGACTACTTTTATAAGAGCAGGAAGAATTGCCCATGAAGCGCCTACTGGCTCTTATTCAGTGCACGCACACACACACACCATTTTAGCGACTGTTACCTGGAAGTGAACCTGAGGACCTTGGAAATAAGACCGTTGACCCCGGTCTCTGCCGGTAGCTTGCACAGCTCTCCATCGGACCTGCCAAGCTCAGACCTTTTCTGCTTTTTGCGCAGTTTCCTGCGGTAAAATGACCCGAGCAGCTCCATTCCCAACTTCTCTCATGAGCTCTTGCGTTCAAATGGTGGAGAACAAGCAGTCCCCAGTGTTGACCAACATGAAGATGCGTACCGTCATTCAAACACGCAATTAAACACCATTACCGTGCAATTAAGCATCATTACAAGGCAGTAAACATCCGGACTCTGTGGAACTAACCCTGAGAACGGGCAGAGGGGATAAGAGCGAGAGCGGGGGAGAGAGAGAGAGAGAGAGAGAGAGAAAGAGAGAGAGAGAAAGAGAGAAACTGTGAGGTGGAAAACAAATAAACAGATAAAGGGATAGAGAAAAATTATTTTATAAAGTAAATCAATCAAAGGATTGGAAGGAAGGATTGTTTCACAGAGCCGTCACACAATCTCATCATCTCATCATTCCTGCGAGATTTACCCATGGACACACAGACCTTCCCGACATAAGCCGAGCCACAGGAATGTAGAGGATATGAGACACACACTCAAGTGCTTAAAAACACATTACTCAAAAACACCTTTCTTCCCCTTCTGTCTCTTTCGGCTTCTATCTAAGGCTTTCTCTCCTGCCACCTCCCTTCTTAATTCCCTCACTCTATCCTCTGTGGTCAAGCTATAACCGGGTGTGTCTGAGTGCCGAAACTTTATCTGAGCTTTGGGAACTCTGCTCCTTAATCTGTTTTATCTGAGGAAACCGAAACTTGAGAGTAGATTAGACGGAGGGAGGGAGAAACCGAGAGCAGAGCGGATGGGGTGAGGACTGACTGAGGACACGACGAGATACTGTCTGTCTGTCGACATGAACAGCAATTCCACTACACTGTCGTGGTCTGGCTGTACAACTCACACTCCTCCTTGGTTATTGCTCCTGACCTTTCACATTAAGTTGAGATACGATTGCATTTATAGAACTTTTCAACTTTTCTCTACCAATGTGCTAGGACGTTTTTTGTTAGGAGCTATAAGGCAACCTCTGCAACATATTCCACTCTCTCTTATTATTTCATGTAGACTATAAAAAAAAATAAAACAATAGAATGGCCTATGCTCGACTTAAGAGCAAACATTAGCTAGCTATCATAAACACCAAAATATGACTGTCCTGCTATACTCACTCGTTATATCAAGTGCCTCATTTCTTCATATTAAATTTAATTCAATTAAATTATGTAGATTCAATTAAAGAAATACGAACAAATGTTTTACTGTGACAGGCTAAAAAGTATAATATTTGGGAGTGTATGTTTAAAAAATATTTACCTTAGGTTCATACTATAAAGGCTGAGCTGGGCAAGTGGTGCTCCCTTCCTCTATCAGGATAAGTGTGTTGAGAATAAATGTTCTTTCTCGTTTATTATATTTATTTCAGTCACTTCCCTGATATTTATCTAGACCTTTTTTCAGATCTAAACAAACACACTTTGCTAAATTTAGTTAAATAATAAAAACTCTAGGATACAAATTGCTCATCTAATGAACCCTAAGGATGAAGGAGGAGCTGCGCTCCCAGATTCGCATTCTTATTACCAAAATGCTCAAATTAAACATTCGCTGTCTGGTCAAAAACAAGTTGCACACTCAAGTTGCAAGATTTTACAGTTGCCTTTAGCTTTGTTAACAGCACACAGTTCATGTGTGACAATGATTCCTCATGCTCCCAGATCCACTCTTGGAGTCACAATGTGAGTCCTGAAACATGTCTGTGCCATCAGGGAAGAAAAACTACATAAATCTGATAACCTGGTCAATTCAGTACATTCAGGTCATCAGCTGACTTCATTTTATTGCCACATAACGTTGCTGTGACTAGACCTGACCAACTGAAACAACCCCAGATCATAACACTGCCTCCAGAGGCTTGTACAGTGGCCACTATGCATGATGGGTGCATCACTTTATGCGCTTCGCTTCCTACCCGAAATGTGCCCACTCGCTCTGGAATAGGATCAATCTGAACTCACATGACCTTTTTTCCATCGCTCCAAAGCCCATCTTTATGCTTTCTAGCAAACTGAAGCCTTTTTTTCTGATGAGTCTCACTAACAAGTTTTTTTATGGCCACACAGCTGTTTAGTACCAGTGCTGTGAGCTCTAATCACATGTGTGTATATGAAAATGCTCTCACTTTCACTGTTAAACATAGCTACGTCATGGTTGTTGTTTTTTTATCATGCAACTTTACCAAGTGTTTAAGTGATCTTCATTCACAATTTTTTCTGACATTTCTTCAACAAAGTTGAGGGTTCAGCACTATCCTCCTAGGTTTTAATAATGTACTGAAGGACTCTTAATCCAGTTCCAGTAATTTCAATTCTCCTTAGTTTTTTTTTTGTTTGTTTGATGCAGCCCAATAATTTGACAGCTTCTGAAATAGTGACTTTTTTTTGAGGCCGGCCGGTGGAATCACTATCTTGTTCTCCGTTATTGTCAATATTTCTGCCATTCATTACTTGTATAAAGAATGTTAGTAACATTTCACAGTATGTCTAAGGTCCTGCGGTCCTGAAGGGACATGAGAGCCCACTTAAAGTTACCAGGTGGTATTTCATTAATGTCTCCAGTTGTATCCAGATTTTCCCCATCATTAAAAACTTAAAAACTGGTTTCTCAAGGTTGAACACATTTAATTAATGTGTCTGTTTTCTGACAACATTCAATGTTATTTTTTAGACCTGCAAAGTCTGTAAAAATATCCAAATTCTGAATTTTTCAAATTTTTGCAGATCTGACCACATTAATTCAGAAAGGACTCTTGAATGTGTCTGACACTGAGCGAATTCTTATTACATTTATTTCCACACTGACTCCAAAATTGTTTTTTAAAATAATTTTTAATGTATAGATGTTTGCATTTGAGGGGGTAAAAGGATGCCATTTCTTTATGATCCTGCAGACGATGCGCTCTAAACTATTCACACACTGGCAGGCAGCACAAAATCCTGGACAGTTAGAGTAAATTGTTTGCTAAGTTTGTTTAGAATTGTAAGTAAATCTAAACAAAATGATGTGGAATCAAGATATTTATAAAATTGTGTTACTTATAAAATTGCAATACAAATCGAATCGGCACCTAGATATTGTGATAATATTGTATTGGCTGCTTCCTGGTGATTCCAATCCCTAGAATGTCCTGCATCCTAAATGTGATAAAAATTATTATTATTAATAAATATTATTAATATAATTATTATTATTAGTTATTCCTTTCAGCACTGTGACAATATTAAGCCTTACATAAGCAACACAATACATAATAAATGAGCCCTATTTCATGTTCATGACCAATTACAAAAAGTTTTGGAACATCAGCAGAGTATCATCTTTATGATGTTGTCTTTTGTTTCAAAGAAATGTTTTATGTTGATGTAGGTTAAAACAGAAGTACTGTCTCAAACTTTTGGCTCTCTCAGATCACAACATTTTTTACTCTTAAAAAGTTGACCTGTGCCAAAAATTGGATGTATCCTGGGAGGATGTTACATACAGTAGAACCATACAAAAGAAGTAGCAGTGTTGCCAAGAATATTCATTGTTATATTTATTGTTGTTCTTTTGTTAGTTCTGGTTTGTACTTTTCCCCCTTTTGTTTTATGTCCATAGCTAATTCTGTTTTTAGTTGATCCATGTTGCTTGTCGCCTCACCATATTTTGTAAGCTATCTAGATACATGTTTTAGCAAATACTAATACTAATGGCTAAATACTCTG
>JAOTRS010000019.1:900895-911067 GCA_028565755.1 Dinotopterus cunningtoni
AACTGAAAACAATTACTAAGCCAAAAATGAAATTTTAGTCAGAGAGTAAAAGCTGATAATCTTTTAAATGCACTCAAGGATCTGAAATTAAAATAAGTTCGTAACTGATGATACTGTTCATGGTGTCTTATCTTGTAAAGAATTTTACTTAGTTAAAAATTTTTCAGCTGAAATGATTCAACTTTGTTGTGGAGCAACCATTTGCTGTCCTTCCTATGAACTTGGCATTGCCAAAATTGAGTAACAAAAAGAGTAACACTACCCAGCATGATAAATTAATTTGTAATCAAAGATTACATAATTAATTCATATTTACCGTTAGCTAGAATTTGACTTGCTGAATATGTTGGCTACTGAAAACTAAATTAGTTATATTTAGCTAAGTTACTATGAGAAAATAGGCAAAACTTAATTTTTGTTGTTGTATGTCATTCATGACTTTTTGTGAGGAAAAAAAGAAACAATTTTAACCAAGTCTTTGCTTACTTTAACATATGTTCAAAACTGAAATCTAAAGCCTAATCCACTTCCAGAGACACATGGATGGTAGAGCTATCAATCATAGGTAGACAGTTGATTCGATTCAATTCAACAGCACTAAAGTCAGATTTGTCTCAGGAAGGTATATTTCTTGCAAGCTTTTAAGTTATTTAAAAAAAATTGCATTTTATACACAATGAAATGCTGTACCAATTGTTTAACTGTCATGTCTTATACAAAGCACTGCATTACATAAAAATCAAAATCTCAATATAGACCCGTGCAATTATTTAACCACAAAAGGCTGTATTTTATTACAGGTAATATCTGCACAATTGAGAGTTCATCAATAATTTAAGTATTTGTTTATTTTTTAAATAATTGTGAGGTGATAAATTTTACCAAACATCCTCCAAATCAGATTATTTATGCCATTTTTTAGTGTTACCCTGGATAAATACAATTGAATACAAAATTGTTTAATAGTTGCAATAGTAATATATATATTTTTCCTTTTCATTCATTCATTCATCTTCTATGTCGCTTATCCTGTGTGCAGGTTCACGTGGGCCTGGAGCGTATCCCAGGAGACTTTGAGCACAAGGCAGGTACACCCTGGACAAGGCACCAATCTATCGCAGGGCAAAATGCTATTATTTGACGATAAATGCAGTTTGTATTTTCTGCAATAGCTGTGATATGTTTTTATGGAACTAATAAATTTTAGACCACTTAACGTTTAATAGTTTTCCTAAAATTGAAAAAGGCTGAATCAATTCTTACTCGAAAAAACTGGCCGGCAAAAGATCGATTCAATAGCATAACTGATTAAAGCACTATTAGATGCTGATGGCTGTAGGTTCAAATCTATTAATGCTTTTTGAATGATTTATTTCGGGCCATTCGATTAGTTGATGACTGGATGAGAAAGGAAACTTTGACATTCCCAACAATTACTTTGAAGATCTGCAAAAAACATGCAAGAAATAAAAAATATATTTTTTGTCTTGGAAATGTATTTAAGTAATAGAACAAATATTTTACTTCATCAACACTCATTAACAAGGTAAAGTAGAAATGCCTCAAAAATAATAAGTGCGATAAGAAAGTACAATTAACTCAAGTGTTTTCCATCCCTGCATATAATTAATTATTTGGCAAAATTAAATTGCATAACAACAAGAACAGACCAGTCACTAAAAAATAAACCATTTCTCTGAGTAGTGTAGGACACCTAAACACAATTATTGCTGGTTAAAGAGCCACAGGACGAAATACAAGCATATCCAAATTGACAAATAAGCTAATCACTGATTGAAGGTGAAAATGTGCATATTGATATTACCATTATTATTATTGCTACAATAACAGTGTCACAGCCTCATGCATAATAATATTTATGCGAACATCTGTTTGAAATAATGCACCCGTGATGAAGATTATTGCTATATAGAATGTCACTGGTGTGCGTTTGTTTTAGGCGTACCCCCAATTCTTATGGAGATGGATCTCCTCCTCTTGCCCAGTCACTGCAAAATAACGGTTTTCACACTCCTCCCATCGACGGATCTTTCCCTCATCTACCAGGATAAACTTCCACTCAACCCGGCTGTCCAGGGGAAGACTGATGGTGCGGAACCAAAACCCATCCTCAACACTCCTCAGAGGGACAAAGCTCTCCCAGAACCCGAGCTCCTGCTGGTTACCAGTTACAGCCAGAACCTGGTTAGGGGAGTGTGTGATGTAGTGAACTCTGAAGCTGACCTGTACAAGCTGGGGCATTGGTAACACCATTCCTACTTTCTTATTTAAAGGATCCCCTTCTTCCTTAGCGGCACCACTGGTGGTGTCTTCTTGCACGTCCTTCTTGTCTTGGTGTGACATCATCTCCTGAACAGGAAGCCCAAAACTGGTAGTAGCTGCAACTGGAGAAGAAGAAATGGCGGTCTTGACTGCACTACTCGGTGTCTGAGTTAGCCAGGGCAGGTCTCTGGTGTCTAGAGGTCCAGTGCTAAGCCACTCATTGCTGTCCATAATGGCTTCCATGATGCTGATCTCATTCTTCTTCTGGCTCACAACTGCTGGTGTGACCTCTGTTTTATTCTTACTCTCTTCTCCGAGTTGCAGGGGAGCTAATGAGTCCCCTTGCAAACCAGGCACAGTAAAGCCCAGGAAATTTTGGGGTGGATTTGTAAGAATATGGTCAAATGTGCTGCTCAGATGCTGCTTGGTGGCCAAACGGTCATCAGTGTTGCACACCGTTGTCTGCAAGCTATTGCGGTCCTGATGGCTTTTGACATCTTGATTAGGCGTGACTTTCTCTGAAGCCAAATTACTTGTGAGAGACGGCTGTTCATCATAGCAGTTGGAGTCAAGGTCCTTTGTTGAAATTGCTGATTCAGTGTCTTCCATCTTTGTCTTTTTAGGCAAAGCGTCTGAACTTGTGGAATCAGAGAAAATATGCGACACTGTTGTAGTAGCTTCAAGTACTTCCTCCTCATTAGGCTTGTTCACAATTTCTTGAGATAAGAGAGTGTTGTCTGACAGATCTTCCACAGACTGGGACTTTTGAACAGGATTATTTTTAGCCTCCAAAAGCTCCTGGGCACTCTCAGTTTCAGATGGCTCATCCGTGTCTACATGCGGTTCAATCTCAGACTCGTCATCATCACAAGTACTTTGCTTCACACTATTCTCAGGCTTGGCTTCCGGGGGTCTGCTGCCGCTGTCCTGATCAAACAAATCTGACTGCACACTAATACTCTCAGCAGGATCACAGACATTGTGCTTGCATTTCATATGATCCTCGCCAGCTCCAGTGGCATCTCCAACATTAGAAACAGACAAAGGTTCTACAGCAGGTTCTTTCTCATGGGAAGCTTTTCTTAGTTTTTCCTCCAGAAGTTCAGATGATGTTTGTGTAGGGTTTGCAGAAGGCAGAATTACGGTTTCCTGGGGATCCACAGGCCAGTCCTTAGAGCCTCCATCCTCACTTCCTTTGAGGGGAAAAAGCAAAAACAGTGCAGTGAATTTATTTTAAGAAAAGCTTTACTGACACCACTCGAATTCTAATGGACTAAATATTCCCAAGTCATTTTGTATTTATTTCCCTAAAAGCTCATCTCAGTTTTTAGAATGCCAAATTCCCATACTAATCCCTCTACAGATTTAATCATACAGACACATTAATTCTAATTATTAAATAATTAAATGCAATATAAGCTAATCTTTTTGCATGTTGATTTTATTTAAGTTTTGGAGAATTATGGTAATTTCTACTTTTTTATTTATTTATTTAGATAGAGCTGAAGAGTGGGTTGCGTTGCCACTTAATGGCTTCAGAGTCCCCAGTTTAATTTTAAGCTCTGGTTAATGTTTAACTGTGCATATTCTTTCTTAGTCTTCACAGTCTCCTCAGACCAGTAGGTGCCCTGGTTACTTTAAATTGACTTAGATAAGTGAATATACATTGCGTATGCAGCTGTCTGTCTGGCATCCTATGCCGAGTGTATTCCTGCATCACACACAGTGATTTCAGAATGGGCACCAATTATGTTCACAGATGTTCAAAGATCCTCTCAAATTTAGAATAAAAAATGTAAACGTAAATAATAACTATTAGTTGTAGTATGCTTTTTTGGCTCAGTGGTAGGTTTCTTGTCTGCCATGTGGAAGGCAGGGGTTTATTTAGTTCCCAGCCAATGCCCAAACCCCATACACTGAATGCAGTGCCGGTTCCAAGCCCGGATAAAAAGGGAGAGTTGCTCAGGAAGGACATCAGACATAAAACCTGTGCCAAGTTGTGTGTGGATCGAAGGGTCCGCTGTGGCAACCTCTCTACGGGAGCAGCCGAAAGACCAACAACAACAAGTAATAGTATTATAAATATTGTTATTTTGATTATTTTATTTTGTATTTACAATGGCCCATTGTTTATGACTAAGTAATACAAAAAATAAATATGCCAAAAAACAATCAAGAAGGGTTTAAAAAGTACTGATAAGGGGGATTGTATGTTTTTATATCGATGAGGAAAGATGATCATGTGACTGCCTCTCAGCTCTTTAACCCAGTGCGGGTCACGTGCACACCATCTGACGTCATCTGGATAAATCTTTCATTTATGTCCTTCATATTAATTCCCGACTTCCGGCCTAGGTCGGATGTTTAGACATGACTACACAGGAAACAGTTTGTTAAACTGTAACTAAAACGCCAAAAGCAAATAGGCGAGAAATTAACAAGTCATTTTCAGGGAAAGCTCAACAGGTACGATATTTAAAAAAAAAAAAGAACTATACAGGATAGGATATTTAAAACAGTAATGTTAAAAAAAATGCTTAGAGCAAACGGTTATATTTTAACAGTGACCACTAGTTGTTGTTTTTTTCCACCATGAGACGGTCAGCACGTGAACGCAGCATGCGCTGGCTTTTCTCCAAACACACACACACACAGTACACTTGTTTCAGTGCCAACTTCACCCTTCTGCCATTTTTCTTCTAATTAGAAAACTCGTTCATGTTTACCTGTTGACTTGTTGCCCAACTCATCTTCCTCTTCTTCTCCCGGTCCAGTCGCTTCCTTCACCGTTTCGCTCGCGCTCTCATCGCCGCCCCCTTTCCTTCGTTGACCTTTAACGGCTCGGTAAATAAGAAACGCACCCCACACCGACAACGAGGCGATAATGATCACCAGCACGGCGGTCGCGGGTTCCCAGCCCCCGATCACACCAAAACGGCGGCTCATATCGACGGCAGCCGTGCAAAAGGTCGTCACGCGCGTCTCTTGAGCGTGGAGCGCGCGCGTGGCTTCATTCCACGCGCACTGTTCAGAGCCGAGCTCGTGTTGCAGCACAGATATATAAAAACCCTGTCCGCAGTCAGGTGAGCTCTCTGCCAATAGGCTTCTCTCTCTCGGTCTCACTCTCCCTCCCCTTCTCTATCTCGCTTCTCACCCCGCTTTGTCTCTCTCTCTCTCTCTCTCTCCTCTTATTCCACTTCTCTATGAGCTCCTGGGTCTAGGTTTCACAGTGTGGCCTTTCACACTTATTTTCACTGCTTTATCTCAGTGACTCCAGAATCTATCAGGACCTAAGAAAGGCTAAATACACACCTGAACACCAGTCAATTACTAGCCAGCATGCATACACACGCACACACACACATAACACAAGTTATCATAGCCAATCAATTAATATTACTCACTCATTCATTGTCTATACCTCTTCTATATTCTGTACCGGGTCACATGGGGGCCTGGAGCCTGTCCTAGGAAACTTGGGGCACAAGGCAGGGTACACCCTGTCAATCCATTGCAGGTCACACAAACACACACACTCATTCACACACTACGAGCAATTTGAGAACATCAGTTAGCCTAACCTGCTAATCCAAATTCGGATGCTCTGGTTTCCCAAAGACATTTTGGACTGTGGGAGGAAACTGAGCATCCGGAGGAAACCCACCAAGCACAGGGAGAAACTCCATGCACACAGACCGGAGCCAGGAATCGAACCCAGACCCTGGAGGTGCAAGGCGACAGTGCTAACCACTAAGCCAATGTGATGCCTAATATGGATTACTGTAAAAAATAATTAAAATAAATTGCTAAATTGGCCTATTTATGTCACCATAGATCAAATTCACAGCAATGCCTATGATCAGAAAACTCAACCATCCAAGGAGAGTCACCTGCATTTGAACGTTTTGTAACCAGGTACAGTTAGAGCTTAATTTGGCTGCGTAGTATATTCCCATATGAGCCTACCCAGGTATGCATCCAGTATTTCCTACCTCAGTTAGATACACTTCTTATCTCAGTATATGCTTTTCTATACCACACTGTTGTTACTACAATCAACACTTTTCCTACCTCAGTATACACTTTCCCTACTTCACTGGACACTTTTCCCAACAAAGTATATACCTGTCCAACCTCAATATATACCTTCACTGTCACTATACATCTTTCACTATAAGCTTTTCCTACCACAGTATATATCTTTCCTTTGCCATTATACCCCTTTCCTACTACCACAGTGCACACACATTTGAATGCCTATTTTTCTCAGTTTGTCTGTGTTGAGTTCATTTCAGGTTTTGCATTTCATTGTATAACTCATAAAACATTTATCTTAAGGAAATGCAGTATATTGAGGGAGCTAATAATATCTACCCAACCTGTAAGAATTGAAACAGGAAAGAAAGTTTTGGCAGTTTTCCCATTCGCTATTTTGGAAATGGATGGTGTTGATAATTGGACTACAGCCAGCCACTAGAGGGCCTCAGAGACTATTTGACTTTTTGGCTTCACTTTTAAATCCCTGTAATGTCGTCCATATACAGCAGGGATCTTCAGCTCCAGTCCTACAGGGCCAGTGTCCAGCACAGTTTGTAATTCATCAATAATTTAACATACACACTGAACCAGTAATTACCAGATTAGTTTAATTAGCTGTGGTTGAGGAGAAGAATCCTCAAACTGTGCTGGACAATGGCCTTTCAGGATCGGAGTGGAAGAGTCCTGATATACAGTAACAAAGCACATGTTGACTCAAACTCGTTCCAGGATAAAGGCAGAGAATTCAGTGTACTTTCATAGCCTCTCCGGTCAGCACAGCAGTACTTCAGCATGTGTGTACAAAAATAAATATTGATTTTTAACCCCATATCAGTCTTAACTACAGTAACAGCATTATCCAGGTCATTCTCAGAAACATTACACAGTGTACAGCAAAAATTAGTCTAGCCAATCCACCTCCTGTTGGATTGATTGATTAATGACTGCGTGTAGTATTTACAGCTGACAAGCAGACCTGCAATCAGACTAATCTGATTTAATTGCTTAGTAATCACAAGTAAAACCAACATACAGCCGTGCTTTGAAACAGCTGATGGGTGCAAAACCAATTCATTCAAACTTTCCACTTATTTTAGATGTAGTCAGAAGGTGTTCCTTGGTGAATGAACCACAATCCACTGTTTGAAGAACACTTTGACAGCACATATATAGTAACTGTGCCACAAGATGCAAGCTATTCTCAGTCATAATGATCACAAAGCCAGATTGGAGTTAAATTTTACCAAATTGTGGAGAAAGAAAAGATTTGCTGATGATCCAAAGCTTGCATGACAAATTAAATCTGTTCCAGTAGCTTTGGTGTGTAACCAAAAGATCTTCATGGGCTAAGTTGTTAAACACATCTAGATTTAAATATCAGGAAATGAAAGTTTCAGCTGTCACATGGGAAAAACATTTCTATGCACTTTCTGTAAGGCTTATTTTTGCATTGTCTCGATTGATAAAAGATTGAGATTTCAGCATACACACACAAAGTAAATAGGCACTTGCAAAGTTTCAATTGCTCTTTGCCTCAAACAGTGTTTTAATTGATTGGATCAGCTTTATCACGTTATCATTTCATACTTTGTTCTCCGGGGGTCCCATTGTTTTGTAATAATTAATTCATCCACAATTCGTGCAGTTAGAGTTCAGAGATTAAAAAAAGACGCAACATTTCCTCTGTTTCCTTTCTCTTTGGAAAGGCTTGGAACATGTCATCCCATCGTGGACATGCATGCAGTGATTTTGAGGCACGGGATTCTCCGGAGTATCAGCATCTATGTTCTAAAACTTCTAGCCATTTAGAGAGGACAAAAAGAAGAGTGAGGCAAAAAGAAGAGGTGAACAAGATGCTAAGGAGCAGCAATGACCCAAAAAACAGCAATTTTCATTTTGGCTCTAAGGACCAAAACACATCCAGTCCCATGAAACCTGGCACGTAATCTACTTCATTAATTTTTGTAGAGAAAGTCCTTTCACTTGTGTACTGAAAGCAACCATAAAATGGAGAGCTGGAAGAAACGAGATGACCTGGAGAAAGCCAGAGAGGTGCACCATAGGAAATTCCAGGCCACACTGGATTCACTGGTCAAGGAGTTCGAAAGCGGTGGCTTTACCACCAGGATCCAAAACATTAAAACACTGCAACTGAGATTCAGAGTTCACTATGTAACGCACACCCCAAGACTTCTGATTCTGGCTGTGACGGGGAACCATCATAACCTTGGGGGCTGGAAAAGTTTTGTTCCTCTGAACAGAGCTGAGGATGGATTCTGGTCTTGCACGCTCATCTTTCCTATGGGCATCCAGTTGGAGTGGAAATTTGTACTGGTGGAGGATGGAAAGATCGTGCATTGGTAGGAGTGTGGAAATCGACGGCTGGTGGTTAACAGAAAAATAGAAGACAAATAGATCCAGCTTTACTGCACATGGGAATATCACTGAACTGTTAAGATATAGTTTGCAGATGTTTATGGTGACAGTACCTGTGAACCACTAGAGTATTTACACATGATTTTGTGTTAATATTAAAATTGACTTACTTCGGTTTCTGTCCTCAATATATATATATATAATCTTTGTTTGATATAACTTTTATAAACAAATAACTTTTATCTGGTTATAAAGGGAAAAAACAGCCTACATCATTGAAAATGTTCTGATTGGTTAGCGTCAATGTCATTCATCTAAACCCGAACTCTAATTGGTGGGTTCAGAGCTCACGCGGAAGGGTAACGCCTAGTAAAATCAGAGAAGGTCGCGGAAATTTCAACGCTTGTCATTTTTTTCCCCCAGAAAGATATCGTTTGGGTAAGATTAATGTTTTTTGTCTGTTTTATAACTTTGCGATGAAGCGATCTTTAGTTCACTCGAGACAAAGTAATAACGTATATTTTATTTTAAGTCAATCGACGTTGCTTGTTAGCTTGTTAGCCTGCTAGCCAAATAATCTGAGGCTAGTCTAAGCATCCAGTTTGACAAGCAGCATCTTTAAATATAAAAAAAGCACATTAATGCTTTTTGTGAATCGTGATTAAATGAAGAAACAAAATTGCTATAATACAATTCCAATGACGAGCAGATAGCAGAATTTATTGTAGTCTTAGAGCTATATTTATGATCTACAGTAGCTAGCTGTAGTTATTAGCGAGTAGCTGTCAGGCTAAATCCCAAATCACTCCGTGCTTCCTGAGTAGGTTCACTCCTGTCTGTGTGCAGTAATGCGCTTCTACAGCAGCTTCAGTGCACTGTGTGTGCAAGCGGTTTGGGACACAGCCGCTGCTGCTTTGTTATGCTGATTTGTAGCATCGCATCACCTGCACGACATTATACAGCAGTAAAGACTCTACATATACTGTGATATACACTACCAGTCAAAAGTCTTGACACACCTTCTATCTCCATGGTCTTTCCTGATTTTCTTTTCTTTCTACATTGTGAAACAATACTGATGCATTGTTTTACAATGTATGCAATAATCTCCCTTAAACAATTGATATTTAGATGTGTCTGCTACTTAAGCTCTGTAGAGCCTTCATAACGGCTCTAATCTGAGGTGATGTTAATAGGTCATTTCTGAGGCTCGTAACTCTAAATGAAATCCTTCTCTGCAGCAAAGGATGGATTTTCATAAGAGCCAGTTTCATCATGATGCTTGATGGGTTTTGCAAATGCAAATACTGTTGTTGCAAGAACTATTCTAAAACAGCTGACAGTCATGTTGTTGTTACTTAATTACATAATGCCATATGTGTTATTTCATAGTTTCGAAAAATATCCAGTATTGTTCTGGAAAGTACAAAAAATATATCAAAATTTTTTCATTGGTAATATAAATGTGTGTGTAT
>JAOTRS010000019.1:917820-928765 GCA_028565755.1 Dinotopterus cunningtoni
AAAATAATAATTACTATATATAAAATGAAGAAGAGTTCACATTTAGTGGTGCAGTCAAAGATAAAGTGACACTTTAAAAAAAAAAAAACTTTGAAATGAGAACCTTCATGAGACAAGTCCAACAACTGATGTGTCTTCTGCAAATTTGATGATGGTGTTGGTGGATTGGGTTGGAGTGCAGTTGTGGGTGTAAAGGGCATAAAGAAGTTTACTCAGCACACAACCTTGTGGTGCACCTGTGCTGAGTGTTAAGGTGTAGGAGGTACAGGGGCCTAACCGAACTGTCCTTTATCCAGAGGCAGAGAGATGAGAAGAAGCCTAAGCCAAACAGTTTGGTTACTAGTCTGTCAGGGATGACTGTGTTAAAATAAAATATGAAATATGAAATGAAAAACGATAAAATATTGATAAAATGAAAGTACAGAATTAAGGAAAAAGGACCAGAGAGGATAGTTATGAGATATAAACAAGGAAGAAGGTGTTATCAAAAAACACGCTTTCTTCAATTAGAAACAATATTATAGAAAATGTTGAAGTCTGTTGATGTCGGTCTTTTTATTATATCTAACCAGTTGTAAGACGTGAGTTCTTTTCTATTCCAAACAGAAGTAAAGCCGGTTGGAACTTTTGAAATTTGAAATCTTTGTTGACTCTGAAAACAAGAACGGGTTCTGAGAACCCAGCGGTGACGTCACGGCGCTGAATATGAAAACAGGACGTGGCGCTCCGCTCCTCTGTTTGGAAAAGCGACGTCTCGCGCGCTCGGCAGCGCTGTGACGTCGCATGTACACGTCGCGCAGGATGTGCTTGGTAAAGATGGCGGACGAGTGTCAGCCTTAACGTCCTGCACAGCTGTAAGAATAACACGCTGCATCATATCTACCCGATCCGCGACTTATCAGTGAAGGGAACGATCAGAGGTAACGTTATGTGTTGATCTCATCGCCTGGTGTTTGTAATGTGTTACACTGTTGAACAGTTGTTTTTATCTCGGCTAGCATGCTAACGGATAACGCTGAATGCTAGTTAGCTAGCTAATGATAAGGAGTCGGGGTGCGAGTCGATGGGTATAATGATCGGGTGATAATAATTGCATAATGCGAGGAGCTTGCTGCTAGAGTTTGATGGATTTTTAAGGAATAGCCTAAACGAGCGATTCGACGGATATTTCGGTGCACATGCTAGCTAGCCGAGCGAGCTGCGTTAATCCGGCTTGATGCGCTGTTTCCAGATGATTCCTCTTCGCCTCACTGACTCACATTCCTGGTTAAAGTGTAACAAATCTTTTGTTAACATATTTCCTGTTCGAATTTAAACGTACGTTATTATAACACGCATCCGGTCTGTTATAAGGCATTATAACTCTCACCGGTGTCTCATGCTAACACGCTGCTAGCGTTTAATAACTTGTTACACTAGTGTGCGTTCCTTCTGTTTATAACATCGAGTAGTTTTACATTTGAACCTTGAACGGTTTCAGTTTCTCGGCGCGGCTGTAAACATTTGGAGATTATTAAAGAACACAATCAGCTGGCTAGCTTTAAAGAGCCTGATGAATCCGGAAGTGATGTCAGAGATCCCATAACAAACGTGAGAGACGTCCAGATGTCCGATTAGTCCTAAAAACGACACAATAAATAAACAAATAAAGCCAGTGTTTAAATTTCTCAATTTACTCGTCCAAGAAAAGGGAAAGGAGTGGCATTTTTATTATTACCGTTGTTTGTTTTTCATCCTCACATGATGATGTGGTTGTAATGAAAGTCACCATGCAGAAAAAAAAAAATTCATTGTTGAATTAGTCGCTTGTATTTGATAATCAGGTTGAAATCTGACTCATGACACTGTGACTTCACACTTCTTTTCTGTTCTTTACAATAGTTTCCCTTATGACAGACACTCATGCTGTGCAGTTTATTGAATTCTGTGATGTAAACACAAACAGGAAGTCACGTGATAAAGTCTTGATGAGGGCTTTTTGTTTATTGTTATTAATTACGGCTTTTTTTTACCATCAACTCTTGTTTAGACATGATGTGCCGAGGACGTCATGTTAAGGAGTTCCTCTCAAAAACTAAACAAGTTAGCAGGGTTTACAGTTGATATTTGATGTCGTATGTGTAGTGTCCACGGTTCGAGTGTGAACTCTGAATACTCTCCGTGTAGTGAAGGTGGATTGATCACTCTAATTTGCACTGGAGTCAGTAAGTGTCCCAGTGTGTCATTGCAGTTTTCCATTTATTTATGTTTACAGCGTTTGGCAGATGCCTTATTCATTTTTATCTCATTATACATCTGAGTGTGTTTGGCTTCAAGGGATTTTGCCCTGCATTTTTTGATGTACTGTATGTGTGTAAAGGTCTAACCAGAGCTCCTGACATCGTAGGATGTTCATAGGTCTGCCGTAGCAGATACGAGCGGATTGCCGTGTGTAAATAGTGTTCATTTAACATTTCTGCCTCAAATTCTGACAAAATAATCAAGATAAGCAAAGACTTATCACTAGACAACAGGGTTAGGAATTTCTCTAACAGGTTCCCACTGCCCTCCTGCTTAAAGGAGTGTGATTACCTTTCCCTACAGGACATTTAGTTTGTTTATTTAATTTACTTATTTTCAACATGCTTACTTCTTTCTAAAGATTCTGTTCATGATGAAATGATTCGTGATGGTATGTGTTCATACGTGAGGTGATGTGTAAAACACAACCGGAAGGCATTAATAAGAAGAAATTGTCTTTTGACCAAAAAAAAAGTACAATTATTTTTTAAGCCTATAATATGCTTTGAGACGTCTTGTTTAGTAAAATATAAATATATGCTCATATGTCAACAAAAACATATTTCAGAACAGTGTAGAGATGTTTTTTTTCACATTATGCAGAACGCATTTAAACAGATTTGTATTAAAAGGTCAGTCTGCCCAAAGATGTTTTAAATTTTCTTTGTTTTTGCAAACCTGCTAGCTAAGTGTGTGTTCACATTATGTCGAACAAACTGTTAGTTATGGGTATACAGTCTCAGCTGTCTCATTATCTGCAATGGCATAACTTATGCTGTAGAAATGATTACAGACACATTTGTAATGTTTGACAGAACAGTACACACTGAATTAATTGTCAGTTATTTCAACACAGGGTTAAAAGTGAAGAGCGAAGATGTCCTGAGTCATTTCCCTCAAGAAATGTGACTAGAGTGCTTGATAATTATGATTAAAATCAAAATGTTATAACCACGTATGATCACCATGTAAATGTTGTCTGAGGCACATTCATGCTGCCACTCTCCCATTCTACCCCATGGCTCTGATTGATTCAGATCTGGTCACCAGGGAGACCATTGTACAACACTAAGCTCATTGTGATGTCCATGGAACCCTTTTGAGACGTCTTTGTGCTTTGTAACTTGCCATGTTATTATGGTGGAAGTAGGCGTTATAAGACAGCCCCACCACCAGCCAACCTGGCAGTTGGATTCATGCTGTCAACACCGTAGTCTAATGTTCATGTTGCAGCTGAAATGGAGAGTTAATCCAGTCGGTTTCTGTGAGCCTGTGCTCACTGTGGTCTGACAGAAGTGCAGCCCATCCAGCTCAGTGTTTAATATTTTATGCATTTGGAGATGCTTTTCTGTTCATCACCGTTGTGAAGAGTGGTTATTTGAGTTAGTGTAGCCCTTCGTTTTAGCCTTCTCCTCTGACCCCCGTCATCAATAAAACTGCCGCTCACTGGATATTTGGTATGTCTGACAATATTATAGTGAGGGTAATTTTATGCACAATTTATTTTTTTTGCGCCAAAGTACCTGAAATCACATTCTGATGTTTGATGGGAACATTCACTGAATCTCTTGACTAGGGACCAGGGTTTTTGGGGCCACAGAATCGACCGATTCTGATCGCTAAATAACGGGTGTGTATGTTTTTGCGATCTGCCATTTAACTTGTTCTATTTATTGCGTGGTATTGTTAATTTATTTAATGTTTATAGCAGTAACAATAACTAATCCTAACAAAAGAGCACAAACATAATTAAGGCCTGAGAAAGTATCAAAAAGTTTCTACTTTTATTTATTGGAAGGCAACATATGCAACATATTCCATTCTCTTATTATTTCATGTCGCTTATAAAGAAACTGAAACCAATAGAATCGCCTACACTCGATTACAGAGCAAATATTTCCCATTCCTTAACTAGCATCAAGGCGCTCTCACACTCGCCAAAATGCTGCCTAAAATGCGACTGTTCATCTATACTTGCTTATAACGTGCAGCACATGGAACAAATCTGCGTCAATGAAAAACAAATCGAAACTCTGCACCGAATGTTTTTAAATAAACACGCATCAGGCATTTTGTTTGGCGAGACAATAATGACTACTTATTAGCTCATTAGATTTAGCTGCTGCCTTCGCCGATAACTTTTCACTCTTTTCTTAAGTGGCGAATAAGGTTTCAGCAGATGTTCTTCCATGTGTTTTTACTTTGCATGTTGTGAATTTGGTGTATTTTAAAGAGACTTGGTAATATTCCAAGACTGGCGACAGCATTCTGAGGTGGCTGTCAACCATTTTGTTTCATGACAATATAGGTTTGGGTTCAGCCAGTTGACAGGCAGCCGATCTCTGTAAGATCTGCACAAGTGATTATCGGCTGATTTCAATCAGTGGCCGATCGATTAAAGTACTCTTCTTACACTTGACCTGTATCTGTATGATGTTATGCATCTGGTTGGATAGTTATATGAACAGGCAGGTGTACAGGTGTTCCTAATAAAGCTGGCAGTGTAGTTGGCATGTTTGTTTGTCCGATTAGACGTGTTTATACGCTAGTAAAAAAAAAAAGTCATAACATTTTTACACATAACTACAAGCATGAATAAATTTTTAACTTTGACCTGTGACCTTGTTGCATTACACCCATGTTTTAAGACTGTAACACACTTACTTTGTGCCTTACTTTAAGATACACAACAACCTAAGCATACTCTGATCAAATTAGGAAGTGAATCCAGCATGAGGTTGCATTAGTGTGTGCTGTGAGTTTTAGGTGTGGTAGTGTGCTTGTTTAAAGAAGTGAATGTTTGTCTTGTATGCGCAGCAAGGAATATTCTTATGGTGCTCATGGGCAGGTCCATTTTATGATCCAGAGTTTTCTATTTGAATTTTTCATTGGTGCAGCAAATAATACTGCAGTTTACCCAATTAATTTTATGAGTACTAATCGTACCACAAGCTTTTGTTTACCCTTCCCTTTGGCCTGTGACCTTGATGGCTGACTGAAATTGCATTACATAAACAACTAGGCCCCCTTGTTAAACAGGTTGTTGACCTAAAGTAGAGGTTTGCTATGTGCCACCATGTGAATCACTCTTGCACTCATTTCACATTTAGGGTGGGTGTTGATAATAAATGATTAGACCACTTGTATATTTCTATGTAATACAATATTTTCTTTTTACATTCATCGTGCATTGTTAAAGAAATTTGTGATGGAAAAAACCCAAATGATTAGAATTATTTTGTGAAAATACCAGTAAATGAATTGGCTAAGATGTTGTCTAGATACCAGTATATTTGTTATGACACAAGGTTTGCTTATGTTTTGTTTCCTCAGGAAGTGTCTTCTATCTTGAGCTCTGGGGGCCTGCGTTATTAAGCAGAGATGCAACCCCTTCCTAGTACTGTGCCACCTGGAGCATGTGGTACATCACCACCACCGCCACCACCCACCTCTGGTGGCTCAAACGCCTTCAGGAGAAATCGACCACACAAGCATGGAGCACTGGCGCCAAATGCAGCATCAACTCCACCCCCACAGCCACTGACTGACCCTTTTGCCTTTGGGAGGCAGGGCTCTCCATCTGCAAGTGTAAGCAACCAGACTCCTCCTTTAAACAGCAGTCCTCTTCCTATGCAAGCCCCTCTCACAGCAGGGTTTAATCAAAGTGATCCACCTCAAGGCCCACCATCAGGAGCACAAGTGCCAATAACTGGTCCTGTACAAACCTTTTTCACCCCACAACCTGGTCCTTCAGGACTTCCACTGGCATCTAATCCACGTTCTGCAGAACCTGGCTACTTCAGCTCCCAGGAACCAATGCCGTACATCGCACAGTTGCCTAACTCTGTCCCTCTTTTCAGTTCTAGCACAATGCATGCTCCCCCTGCAGCCTCGACGCCACCATACCAAAGTATGCCACTGTTTCAGCCCACAGCACCTGCTCCATCCCTTTCTGGGCCTGACCATGGCAGTCGTCCTCCATCTGTTCAGAACTACTTTCAGCCAACCAGTGATACCCCACAGCCTTTTCATGCGTACTCGCAGGCACAGGCTCCTCCACCTGCCCCGTTGTCCCATCAAGGTCCATTTCAGTCACAATCTCAGAATCATAGTCAGTCAACCTTACTGAATATGGGTGAGCCTGTAATGTCCCAGCAACAAAACTCTCACTTTTCAGCCCAGAGCTATTTAAGCCAGACAGGTGGTTCCTCAGAGCCATGGTTTAATCAGGTTCCACAGGACCCCTTGCAGCGTTCCTGCCCACTTCCATATAGTGTTCCATCTGCTGACCCTGGAACGATGTCCATGTTCTTTCATGGCAATGATGTAGAAAATGAAGAGACTCTTTCTGGAGAGGGCCATGTAAATGGGGTCTCCCACCCTCCCCAAGGCAGGGAAGTTACTGAAACCCTTAATCCCCGTTTGAATGAAACTGGGAATGTCAAAGTGACTGCAGGTCCATGTGACTCAGTTGAGAATCTGGAATGTGTTCCAAATCAGGAAGTTTTGCCCAACGAACCACCGTCAAGCCATGTTTATGAGGCAGGGCCTAACTTGGAAACACCTGACTCTGCCTCTCGTCCAGCACGATCTGCAAGCGTCTCATCCAGCTATAGCAATATCAGTCACAGTAGTGGTCATGCCCCCCACAGTAGCAGCAGTCACCCTCCTCGACGACATCAGGGAGTTGTAGGGACATTTATTCAACAAGAAAGCCCCCGGCCCCCTGATATACCAGCATCCCAACCTTCTGCGGGCGGTTACTTTGAACAGATAGATTCTACTCCTGCCCCAGAGCCAAGTCCTACTTTCCCCACACCCAGCCCTCCAAAGCCAGTTGGGGTGTTCCAGGCCAGTGCGAACTCTTCCTTTCAGCCTGTGCGGTCACACAGTGTAGGGGTTAGACCTGCTGAAGTTGACCGTGCTAGAATGGTAGTGGAAAAAGTTGGAGTTGACGTCTTACCTGGCAACTTGGAACAGCCACCAGACAATATGGAGACCATCTACTTTCCTGGGGGACAGGATCGCAGGCCTTCGTCTCGAGCTCAGGGGCCGCAACGACCCTGTGATAGTCCTGCCACAACACTCTGGGCTCAGAATGATGCAGCTAGTCTTGGTGCTAATATACTTTTGGCACCTGCAGCACCTCTTCTTGCTACTACAATAGCTACATCAAGTAAGTCCAGTACTGAGATTATCCAGCCACCAGAAGACGGGCCCCTGGATCTGCAGCCTCCTAGGGTACATCCACAGCCTCACTCGGAGAACCTAGAGATCCCACTTGATTCAGCTTCCCAGTCAAATTTGGGCTATGCTTCTTTGCTAGTGTCCACACCTCCCACAGAGACTTTAAACCAGCCTGTTTTGATTGCCACACCCTCTTCTAACTATACAGTTATTTCTCCTCCAATGCCTGTTCAAACAATCAATCAGATAAGTCCCAAGGAAACAAATGTGCCTTCTCAGCCACTATCTCAAGCTCAAGTGGCAAGTCAATTGCCAGTCTCAGCCAATCATCCGCCTCCTCTTTTATCTCAAACCCCAACCTGTTTTCCCCCACCTTCAAGCCAGAGTCCGTTAAATCTGGCTCAAGATGCTCCGCTTCCTTTCCAACCAGCCCACCCTACTGCTTTGAAGGCCCAATCACAGAGAAGTGACTGCCAATCGCTTCCACCTTCTAATTCACAACTTCCTTCATCTGCTTCTGCCATCAATCAGAATCATCATTCAAATTATGAACTGCTTGATTTTTCCATGCACCAATCACAGAGCACAAATCAGGCCCCTTCTCATGCAGCTTCTACTCCTGCACCAGTAAATAATGCAGCTGGCTTCTACTTGCAGGTCACCAAAGATGCGCAGCAAGGGGCACGAGTGGATAGTGAGCCTCCTCTTCAGCCACCAACCTTGAATCCCCCTAGAGCACCCAGTAATCAGTCTAACAATGGCCCCTCTGGTCCCTCTAATCCACCATATCCAGCTCCTCAATATCAACATCCCCCACAGCCTATCCCTATTTCTCAAACCACCCAATCCTCCGCATATCCTCCTCAATCTGCTAATTCTACTGGCACACATGACCCCCAGCGTCCCCCATCTGTACATGGATATGGTGCCCAACCTCCTATGCCTTCTGGCCCTGGATTTGGCAGCTACTATACAGAGTATCAGAACGGAAGGAATCCCTTCCCACCTTCTTACCCACATGTGGACCCAAGGACTCAGAACTACTACCAGGTATTTTAATTTTTTCATTTACCTGATTTGAAAAGTAAGGGTTGGTATTGATGTTGAATTATCAGTTAACTGAAAAATAACATTCATTCACGTTATGGGGTCCAAGGGGTCACATTTATGTGTAATTTTAAATGTAATGTCTAATATTATTATTTCAATTTGAGTTTCTTGATTTCCATCCAGTAGCTAATTCCAAATGGGGAAAGTTGGGCTAGCATTAGCGAGACACGTGAACCCAACCTTAGCATCTTTTTGAACTGCAGAATCACAGGCAGGGCATAACACATTTAAGACATCACTGTCTGCTCTATCCTGCATGCATGAGCAATTGGCTAGTGTTACTGTGAGTGACGGGGGAGAGACGGTGTATACAATCTCTTATACACCTGTCTGGGCTCTTGGCTCTGGATGGCTAATTGAGTGTTTGGCATTTGAAACTTACAATGCTTTTCTGTTGCACCACTATGGAGCCTTAAATTCCGTTAACATACTGAAATGATCCCCTGTACTTGCAGGAAGACCCTTATCGAAGGGGAGATCCACAGTATGGCCGGTACAACGGACCAAACCCTGGTTACCGGGAGGCAGACCGACAGCCAGAGAGGCCAAGTTCTAGGACCAGTCAGTACTCTGACCGACCCAACTCCAGGTAAGGGTTCAGTGCATAGAAGTTAAATATTTAACAATGTTTTAGCAATTGCTGAGCTATTACTTGTACCTAGCTGTTCAGTTATTCGAAAATGTTGTCAATTTCACTGGAAATTAGATTTGCTTTAATTCGCTTGTTGTCACCATTCAGGCAGGAGTATGCTGAGGATTATCCTAGATCTAACCGCAGTGCCTATGAAGACTATGTAAATTACTGGAAGTACATGGGTAAGAATATAGGTAAAATAATGCGAATAGCGGTTCTGTGTGTATGTGTCAGAACTAATTATCGGATCTTGCTTTGTATACAGATCAAAACAAGCGGTATGACCCCAATGTTCTATATGACCCCCGTTATCGAAGCTACTACGAACAGGCCTATGCCTGGTATAATTATGACCCTGAGGCTTACAGGAGACTTGACCCGTATTTTGGCCATCAGTATTTCAGCAGGTATTTGCCTACGCTGACATATTGTTTAACATGTTAGTTAAATTTGGCATGTCTACAATGTTGACATACTGTAATTTCTGATATTATTATCTAATTATAGTATTAACAGTCAAATAAATGACTTGTGGAAAAAAAAGAACAACATTTGATATAACAAAAAAGCATTTACCTCTTCAAACATTTGATATGGGCTTGATAAGTTTTTAAGAATAGTCATTGCAAAAACTCATAATTGTTGTATTAAATTGCTAGCTGTATGCAGCAACAAATTTTGCATTAGAAAATGTACCATTAAATCCTTGTACTTGTTAAAACAAAAATTCCCAAACATTTGTTTAGTTATGACCATCACCCCAGACGTGAAGGCTTTGACGACCCATGGCGTTACTTTCCTGGCTACGATTCGAGTTTTGAAGATGACGTCCGCCGTAGGGTCCCATACGGGGATGATTTGGACCAGCGCTCTGTTCACAGCGTAAAATCGACGCACAGTCGTCGGAGCAGCTTCAGCTCCCGCTCACAGGTCTCTATGATTTGTACAGTTCAAGTTGCAATGACTGTTTAATACAGAAGTTGTGAATAGGCAGTGGTTAAAATTTTTTTTTTATAGTAAAACCTTTCAGACTTGGTGTTTTTCTACATGAACCGACCTGTGACTTTTGTGGCCTTTTTAATCACCTGCATTTACATGACAATTATTGAGTAGAAGGCACGGTAGAGACTAGGGTCAAAATAAGAGACTTTCGTACATTTTGTGAAAAGTTGATTGTGAGAATAAAATTTTTGATTAAAAGATGATTTGAACAAGGAAGTATGCAGTTATTTCTTCTGCAACCCAAAAAAAAAAAAAACGGATGTGGCTCATCTTTTCAGTCCACGGTGTTGGTGGTCAAACATGGTAACATGAAGCAAAAACCTAACCTTGTTTCAACTGTCTTATCTCAAGCTATAAACCAATCATTAATGGTTAAAGCATTAGAAAAGATGCCTGTTGTTGGTACTCATGTTTTTTCCTTATCTGGCCCTTTGTAAGAAAGTGGTAATTGTACTTTTTAGAAATTTTAGTGGAATACCCCTTGTACCCCAGCACTGTATTCTCTACACTGTATTAGCGTTAGTAATTTTGTTAGTAAGATCTAGAGATTAGGGATGGGAATCACTAGGGACCACCTGATACAGTATTATCATGATACATAGGTGCTGATTCAAACTATATTGTGATTCTGTAAGTATCATGATTTTTATAAATATCCCGGTTTAATTAATTAATTAATTTATTTATTTTTATACTTCCCCAATAATATAACAGTTAATAAAAAGATTGTGG
>JAOTRS010000019.1:1047292-1058772 GCA_028565755.1 Dinotopterus cunningtoni
CCTAACTCTGGAAGCATTGCATTTGTTTGTTTTCATAATTGAATTTCCAATAAAAAGTTATTAACAAAAAAAAAAAAAAATTAACGTTTTGATGTATAAAATCTTGTGTGCCGGGGAAAAATAATTTGCCACAATAATAAAAGTCCAAAAATCACAGCGCATTTGCTGTGAAATGGTTCATATTTATACCACACCATCTGTGTGAGATATAAGCAATAATAATTATTTTTTATTATAAATAAATCGGTTTTGCTAAAAAAATCGGTTTTGTTAAAAAAACACCATGATTATTTGCTTGACATTTTCTGTATTTTTTATGTCCATTTATTTATTTATTTATTTTTCATTTAATTTTTTTCTCCTTAGGGTATTATGGGCAAAAAAGGATTTCCTGGCAAGTTTGGGCCTGAAGGAATTAAGGTTCGAGTTCAAAATAAACACACACACACACAGTTAAGCATACACACATTTAAGCATTTCACTGCATATCATACTGTGTACAGTATGACTGTGTATGGGACAAATAAAATTTGAATTTGAATTTGACACACACACACAAACACACACACACACTCTGAGGGTACAAATGCACATTTGAACTTGTTTACTTTTTCAGGGGGAACAAGGAGACACAGGGAAGGCTGGTCCGATGGGAGAGAGAGTGAGTGTTATATGCTACACAGACACCTGCATGTTAATGATGTAATGATATATAGTCATAAGAATAACTGAAAAGTTATACTATTAGATTTACACATTGCAAAAATACTGAGGAAAAAAAATGACCAAAGAATTGTATAATGAACCAGTTTTTAGTAGCAGTATTAAATTGGAAACTGGATGTCTAAATGAATGTATGGCTTTTTTCCATGGAGCAATGTGGACCCATTACAATATGGCAGTGCTTAGTAAAGCATTACCTACTACTTCATCAAAACAGCACTGGATCTTACGATTACTCTTGTACCTTGGTAATCGTTGCATATAAAACAATCAAAACACTTAGAAAAGACACGTAAAATGATGTTAAATATGTAATACGCAGACATTAAGAACATATTACCTCCCTTAATTTACTATTTCTCTTAGCAACCAACAGAATAATTATGTATATAATTTATAATTTATATAATATACTTATAATAACTTAGCACCGGCTGCTTTAAAAACAAAACTGAAAGTGGCCTGTTTTCTTCTTGTTAGCGGCATTTTCAAAATTCTTGGATTCCATGCTGTCTTTACAAAATCTTGCACAAAATGCAACAACAACAAAAAAAAAAAAAACATAACAGAAATCATGTTAACTTGCTTCATTGGCTTCCCACTGACACAAACAAGTTTTGATCAGCTACTGGAAATACATGCAACAAGATATACTCGCCACCAGAAGTATGCGTGACCAGCTTAGTCGCATGTACTGTATAAGCTGTCCTCAACCCTAAGCACACAAGAAAATGACGGGCCAACATGACCCTTAACTGTTAACGTTATTTAAATCGTATTACCATATTGAGTTAATAATAATTGAGTTTGTACTAGCATGTACTTGCATCAACAGACACATTACCTGGTTAAATGTAAAATATCCAATATCAAGATGGCTAGCTTGTTGCTAACAAAGCACATACTTTCAATCAAGGAAGACACTTTATACAGTAGTTTAAACAGGCTGAGCTCAAAAATGATGCAGTTCAGAGTTCCCGCTTCAATGTTAAGTCGAATGCAAGAATACAGGGAACACCGCTCAGTGTCTTTAATGGAACTGTAGTTCACTGTGCAGGCAGCAGGGGTCTCTGAAAACAAGTTCTCCTTTAACTTCAAATCTCTGTCAAAGGCTTTTGTAATAAATGTGGTGTTTTTGTTCTTGGGATATTAAAAAAGCAACTTTTGTTTAAAAAAAAAAAAAGAAAAAGTAATAACTATTATTTATTATTATTATTTGTTATTTAAATGTAAAACTGCTTAGAACATTTATATGGCATTTGATAAAAACTGCCCTCTCTGAGAGGAAACACAAGAACACAATCATTAAGCATACAGAACGTGGATGAATACTGCACGTCAATTAGCAATCAAGAATTTGGAATATTGCACAGATGAATATTGTGCAACCATAAGTATGTAGACACCCGAACAATCATAATATATACCAGTATATACCAATATATGCTTGCTGGGCACACTGTTATAAATTTAGCACGCATTTGCACTTATAATATCCTCCAATGTCCTGGGCAGGCTCTTACATTTTGGCCACAATAATATGTCTGTTTAGCATCAGTGATGTGTAATGTTAATGATAAGGCCTGGGGTGCAGTCAGGGTTCCCGTTCATCCAGCTCTTTGCAGGCTACTAGTGTTCTTCCACTACATGTCATCATGGACCTCGGTTTATGCACAGGTGGACTGTCATGCTGGAAAAGGTTTAGACTTAGACTTCATACTATGTGTATAGTATGACATCTGTCTTATCATTGTGACTGTCTGTGTGTGTTTGCGTGTGCATGCGTAGGGTTTGGTTGGCTTTGTGGGGCCAGTGGGTGAACCTGGAGTGGCAGGAGAAAAGGTAAGACACTTTAAAGTGGATTTATCTTAATCAATAAAGCACCAAGCATCCTGAGTATGACTTTATAACAAAATATTGGTGTGTGTGTGTGTGTGTGTGTGTGTGTCCAGGGTGATCGAGGTACAACAGGACTGCCAGGACCACCTGGTGAAAAAGGATCTGCTGTAAGTTTGCATTAAGACAGCACATAAATTCTGATGAATACATGTGCACACATGTTGGTTATGACATCATGGACATATGTGATGTAATTACTTTACACTGGTACACTGGACAAAAATAAATAAATAAATAAAATCTGATAAAAACCCTAAAACAACAAAATGGTCAGTTGGAGTGAGTGCCTGATGATTGCAGTTCAGACCTGAATTCTTGAATCTCAAATCAGCACTGTGTTTGTTTTACACTAGGGTTGTAGTCAACTTTTTGAACTTTTGATTGTGCAGAATAACACAGTTAATTTGTCTATATAATCCCATTTTAGACCTTTTTAGACCACTCAGATCGTTAGGATCGAGCCAGTTAGAAAAACAAGGGGAGTCCACTTTTAGTCATTATGCTGCCCGCAGTTGGAACCAGCTTCCAGAAGAGATCAGATGTGCTAAAAGATTAGTCACATTTAAATCCAAACTTGAAACTCATCTGTTTAGCTGTGCATTTATTGAATGAGCACTGTGCTTCGTCCGAACTGACTGCACTGTATTTTATGTTTTACACTGATGACATGACAGGACTCTCTACTTCACGTCTGAAATGCTGGCCTTCCAGGAACTCCTTTAATGGCCTAATCATGTGGAAATGGCTTGGAGCGAGGTCAGGTTGGGGGATGTGACAATAACTCCCAGTCGAGTTTCTCTAACATGCAAGTAGTGTTGGTGAATGATTGTGTGTACAGTTGGCACAGACAGATGCGTCTCTTCCGTAAGTTGGAGGAAGATATCTGTGGATTTTCAAAGATCAGGTGTTCCACTTGCTGAATGTTTAAAGGAACGACTGTAAGTCGAGTGTACCTGTGGAAAGTCTGAACTGCATTGCAATCATCTGTCACTCACTCTGACTAACTTTTTATATACATTTTTGTTTTATCTAAATGTATTCAATTATTTAATGCTCCTGGGAGATTCAGGACACACCTGACCAAGTGTGTATGAGATGTAGTAATTTAGATCTGGCGGCACAGTGGCTTAGTGGTTAGCGCTGTCGCCTTGCACCTCCAGGGTCTGGGTTTGATTCCCGCCTCGGGTCTGTGTGCGTGGAGTTTGCATGTTCTTCCCTTGCTCGGAGGGGTTTCCTCTGGGTGCTCTGGTTTCCTTTCACAGTCATAGGCTAACTGGCGTTTTCAAATTGCCTGTATTATGTGAATGAGCTTGTGAGTATGTGTCATACAATGGATTAGCACCCTTTTCAGGGTGTACCCCGTCTTGTGCCGTAGGCTCCATGCTCCCCATTCGCCTTTGTTTATAGCTTTAGATTGCATTAGTGCATATTGGATGCATTATCTCTTGAATACATATTATATTTATATAGTAATAAAGAATGTTCTTTTATTTTGACAAATTGACAATTTTGTAGTCAGGAAAGGTTCGATAATGTGCACACATCTATTTAAAGGCATTAATATTGGCCAAGTAGGTCAAATAATTATTAAATATTATAATAATTACACTGTTATATCACAAATATAATATATCATATTAATCATAATGCATGATTTTGCACCATGTAATTATAAGCTTTCTTATATAATTTAATTAATAATTTCTAAATGTAATTAGAACAGTATTGAGGAACAAATCTGTATTTGTACTTCTATATGTATCTGTATATTTGTTTAATTTGTATTTATATGAAAACCCACTTTGTCATGAGTGTTTAGTTGATTTTGGATGTCTCTAGTTATGAAATATTTCTAAATCAGCATAGTATAAAGTAGTTGAGCTGGTAAAATGCTGGTAAAATTTGATTAAAAATTCACTTTAAACTTTTATATCTCTGTGATAGACTTCAGTAATGTACATTTTCACCACAAGATTTACTAGATTTAACTTTTTTCTCCAGAATCGCCTAAATTAAATACTTTTTCTTTTTTATGGACCTTAACAAAAAGATGCAAGAGCCGGCGTTTTTCATGCCAGATCAGGCAGTCAGATGTGAAGCTTCTACTGTAGGACAAAGAAAGGCTCTGTTGATTAACATAAGAGCGATCTGGATTTGGCAGAGTGCTCACACAGCATTTGCTAAAGATTATGAATGCAAACAGTACAGATTTCAGCCCTGCTGTGGTTTAAATTTTGAGACGTTATTTAGAAAATATTATGGGCAGGCAAAAACAGAAATAAGAACTGTGTGAGCAGCAGGACCTAACTCAGACCTTCTGCAGTAACAGAAAGGATTGGTCAAGTATACAGTAATTATGTAACAAGCTAGCAAGTAGCAGATTTGTTCAGCATCAAGCTGTCTATCTAGTGTATGGTCGTGCAGTGTCCCTAGGTTCCTGTTGTGTTCCCAGAATTATTAATGTTATGTTGTGAGTTAATGTTATTGCACTGTCACTTAACTAATCACTTATACTGTATATGCTTTGCTAATATTATTGTTTGCATTTGAGGTTTATTATGGTATGAAACTAAGTGTACGTACTCTCTGTCTAAGGGGCATCCAGGGACTCCTGGAGAGGCTGGACCTCCTGGACCACCAGGTTCACCAGTAAGTGCTGACAGAACAATTTAAAAACTAAAAATTATTTTCTTTAAAATAGTAAACTATTTCTAAATGTTTTAGTGATGAGGCTCTCAGTTGCTGATCGGAAGGTCAGGGGTTCACCCCACCACCGCTGAATCTCCATTATTGGGTCCATGGGCAAGACACATAACCCTGTGCCCCATACAACCCAGCCAATGCATGCTGGTCATAAGCCTGGTTAGAAAATAGGAGTATTGTGACAGGAGGAGCATCTGGCATAAAATCCTGTGCCTGATCTTGCAGATCAAATGATCCCATGTGGCGACCCTTAACAAACAAAAGAGTAGACTATTGAAAAGATAGTATAATATTAAATAATGCACATAATTTGCGAATATTCACAACTGTAACAGCACAGTACTTAACATTGTGCAGATAGAGGGCAAGACCATCAGTTAGTTTATGCTTCAAAGAGAATGAAATAAATTTGGGATCTCTGTGACTTTACCCATGGCATAGATGTTGGTGCCGGTTTGAGTATTTCAGAAACGGCAGATCTCTCTGGAATTTTACAGACAGCAGGCTCTAGAGATTAGACAAAATGGTGTGGATTTAAAAAAAAAAGAAAACTGTAAGTTGAGGTTCTAAAACACCTTGTTATTAACACCTTTGTGTTACCATGTTGAAAAAAAGATAAGAAATGAATGATGAGACTGCTTTGAACTGACAGGAAGTCTACTGTAACCTCAAATAATCACGCTCAACAACCACGATGTGCAGAAAAGCATCTCAAACAGACTTTTAAAGACCGGATAAAGACTGAGATTTTTTTTTTTTCTAATCTTCAACTGTCCAGTATGGGTGATCATGTGCCCATCATTATCGTCACCCTCAAGGCTATCTGTGAATCTTTAAATGCTATTCTTCTCACCATGGTCTTAATGAGTGATTATTTGTGTTACTATAAAAATCCTAGCAGCTTAAACCAGTCTCTGACTTCTTTTAGTCAAAAAGGTATTTCTGAACTGTTGCTTATTCAGTGTTTTTTTGCGCCATTCTGTGTAAACAGTAGAGACTGTCATTTGTCAAATTGACAGAAGATCAGCAAAAAGGCAGTCTGGAACCAACATCTATGTGAACATTAACTTAAGGTTTTGACCTACAGTATACCTGCATGCCTTTTTGCATTACACTGCTGCCACATGTAATGCTTAGATAACTTCATGTATGCTATTGAATATTTATATATAAAAAATTCTCACTAAAGGATTCATTAAAGACTGCTACAAAAATATTTAATGTTTTGTTAATATATATTGTTTTACGTGTTACTCATTGACAATACAACAACTGTCCTCCCAAGGTTTTGTAAGGCTAGGTGATTGTGATAATTTGTTATGTGCTACAGATGTGGTAGATGGAGAGTAGTGATTCTGAAGTATATAGTTAAACAAAAGTTGCATAATAGCCAATTAACCACAACCCTTTATCAAACCCTTTTCCCTTTGTCATTTAGGGTGCTCCTGGATCACAAGGCCCTGCTGGCATTCGAGGCGTTAAGGGAAGAAGGGTAAGATGGATCCATGCATGTCTGTGTGTGTGAAAAACACATTGCTTTTCAAGTTAACTCACACAAACACACACAGTAACACAAACCAAATGTCTAGTATCAGCTCCATACAGCAGCAGAATTTAAATGAATTACAGAGACCCATTGTGGTTGTGTCTATCGTTTCCTATCGTTTGTCAATTCTTTGTCTTCTTATGTAATTAATATTCTCATGTTACAGTAAGTGCTCTGACTGTGTGTGTGTGTGTGTGTGTGTGTGTGTTTGTGTTTAGGGCCCACGAGGGCCAGATGGTCCCACTGGTGAGGCTGGCACTGAAGGCAAACAGGTAAAGAGCTAACCTACCCATCTTTATCTCTTAAGAATTAGAGGAACTGGAGATTTAAACAGGTTGCAGTTGAGGAAATCATCACAAAATACCACTAATATCCAAAAGTCCATGTAATTGCGTTAAAAATTTTCACTCTGATGTTCCTGTATATTCCACTTACTAGCCCGAAGATTTATCCTGCAATACAAACATTAGCTAAATGCAACAAACAGGCTTAACAAACTTAACATGATGATCATAAATTAACTTTAAAAGTAGCAACCCATATGAGAAATATTGCCATATAAGGAGTGAGGTGAAGAAAGGGGTAACAAAGAAAGAGATGGCTTGGAAATTTAACCCCTTAAATGTAAGGAGACAAAAACATAACATTTATTTTAAAAGATTTTTAACCAAAGTTTCTACAGAGTCTTATTCCCTTGATCAAAGTATATTTTCAGAAAACACTGTGATGAAATTTCTCTAACATTGATGATCAGGTTTTACACAAAATAGAAGACCTGTCACTAGTCACTAGTGCTCTAAACATTTGTACTCAACTGTATCAATGGAAGCAAGGTTATGGGGTAAAATAGTGAAATAAAATTGGGAAAGACAGTTAAACAAAAAACTCCTATCATTCTCCTAACACGAATGATTTGGTTGACTATTTTATATATAAACACAATATCATATATGATTGTTTCCCAACATTTGTTTTTCTGCCTGTCCTGTCCTGTCCTAGGGTGCTGTTGGTCCCCCTGGAAAAGTCGGAGTTCCTGGAGAGCAGGTAAAAGCAGTAAAAGAGTTTGAATTTTTAAATACAGACTTTACATTATATTTCTAGATTAATTACTTTTAATTAACTTTTGTTTTTACCCCTTCATACTACAGTATAAGCTACTGTGCTTTAAAACCTTTTAGCATACTTCAACACACTGCACTTGGATTTCTGTGCAAATTTTTAAACATTGTAAAATCTCTGCAGGGGAAGATTGGCGAACTGGGAGAGACAGGACCAAAAGGATTTCCGGTGTGTTCCAACTCATTTCTTTTAATGAAACTTATTTCCACAGCGAGTGTATCAGTGCATACAACATTCTTTACAACACGAAATACATAGGATCAGAATAGTGCAAAAGTGCAAATGTTTGTTGGTAAAACATACCAATATTTAAAATATTTGAAATGGCTGTGTTACCATTTGAATGAATTACATTATATTGCCAGAAGTATATGGACAGCTAACCATCATTCCCATATGTTGGCATCCAAGAAATGTTCCAGCATGACAATGCCTCTCTGCACATAAAGAGCTTAAGATGTGGGTTTCCAAGGTTAGTGTGGAAGGACTCATGTTGCCAGCACACATTCGTGACTTCCACACCACTGTGTACACTGTGGCCAGACATCTTTTTCTAACATCAGTTTAATGCCTGACCTCATTAATGCTTTTTATGACTGAATAATCAAACTTCCCACAGTCCTGCTCCAAAATCTAGTGCAAAGTCCTCCCAGAAGTGGTTAACAGAAAAAGAGACAACATCTGGAAAGGGATGTTCAGCAAACACATATGAGTATGATTAAGGATTCATCAAACACTTTAACCACACTTTAAAAAAAGTATAGAATATATAAATAGAATAAGCACTTTAGGGGCAAACTCATGATGGTAGGGATTGTGTCAATAATAAACTTCCATATTTATGTAATATTTACCATATTATCACAAAATAGTGCCAAATCACTAAAAGTCTTGCCTGCCATGTTTTTTTTTAATTTCACACAAGCTTTTGTCTAATGAAGACAATTTTCTTCCTTTATGGGATTATTATCCATGTGCCTTTATATATAAACAGAAAAAATAAGTTTGAAATGCATGTGAATGAGATGCAAGTGTAACATGCAGCTTGATGAGACAGGAACGTAAGTATGATAACTCAGAGTTAGCTTTATTGGGGCATATCCAGAAATCATGGTAATTATCACTGGCAGAGGTTAACACCCAGGCAGAAAAGGTTGATCAGGGAATATTCACCATCATCCTGTAGCACAAAACATGCTGAAATAAAAACCAGAACAGAGAGGAATACTAGGAACTTGGAAAACAGGCAAACATCCTTAGACCATCATCATACATGCACAATAAGTCTTTGCAAAGGAATGGTTTAAATGAACTACTTAGCATAAAATGATGCACAGGTCAAAATCAAGGAAAACAAACTGTGGAAACATGACCACAACAGAAACAAAAACACGAACACATGAAATCCATGATAACACATTTGTGTGCATGGAATATTGTAATACAGTGTTGAACTGATAATTGCCACATGCTGAGTTACTGGTTGTTAATTCTTTATATCTCTGTACACAGGGAATCCAAGGGCCTTCCGGTGCTCCAGGAGAAAAAGGGATTGCAGGGGAACCCGTAAGTGAACTCAAAGCTTTTTGATACATTAATACATTTAAAAGACTTCCTGCATCCTTTCGTCACTTCTGTACCTATGGGACAAAAATGTGGCACAGTTTGGTGTTTGTACTGGCATTAAACATAGTTCTCCTCATCACAGCTTGGCAGGTCTTGGTATGTTTATGCCTGCATGTGCGTGCGCGACACTGTTTCCTCACCAAATATTTCATTTTTACTAAGGGACCCACGGGGATACCAGGAACAATAGGCCCTCTTGGAAACATTGGACCAAAGGTAGCTCCCCATAACATTATAAAGCACGCACAACACACACACACGTACACACACTTATGTTCCCAGCTAACAAAAAAGTGAGGAGTACAATAGTACTAACTAAGCACTTGAATCATTATGTATTTACTTTTGTCAGATATATCATGTGTTTATATACGATATAGTGATGGTAATTAAAATTACTTACAAGTGAACTAAAGGGAAGCTACTTTCTTAGTGCAGTTACGCTCAAGACATGGTCTCTCTCTATCTTTATAGACTTGTCTGTCATTGCTCCTCTTTCTCAGGGTCCACCAGGAAAAGTGGGAGACATAGGAGTCCCTGGTGAACCAGGAGAGAAGGTAGAATGATCACTATCAATCCTTTTTTAAAAAAATAAATAAATAATGGTTTTTTTTTTTAATTAGCCTATAGTGAGTAATGACAATGAAGGCTGTCATTTATTTTTTTTTTTTATTATTATTTTGGAATATGGCCTGTTATGTTAATGTTATCCTTTGAGCACCGAGGTCCACCACTTTCAATTAGTGTTTGTTAATCATATTGAACTCTGATAGTATTTGAGTTATGAAAGAAATAATTTAAAACATACAGTATAAACTTCAGAATGTCACTATTTTGTGTTTTGTTGTGCTCTAGGGTGCAGTGGGAGCTGAAGGGAATGCCGGAGCTCCAGGCCTCATCGGGCCCAGGGTACGTCTGAAATTTGTTCAATCATACTCTGTGGTCGAAATGTCATTTCACATTTCAAATCTTGGAATTATTGTATTATTACTAGTAGTAGTATCAGTATTCCCTAAACAAAAGGGAAATGTGCAACACCTTGATTGTTCTGTATTTAAGGTGCTTTAAAAATTTTAGGTCACTTAAAATTTACTTAACACATTATGTTATTGATCTTGTTCACGTCTATGTACAAAAGGCCATGTTCTTTTTTTTTTTTTTATCATATTGAGTCATATACGTTCCTTCCATTAAAACATGGGTTCAGACAACATGCAGATGGATTTCATGTACTGTACCATAAATCATTACGTTTTAACTTTTTGTCAGCTTAGATTCTTCTTTTTTTGCTGTTTTAATGCAAAAAAGGGACATGCAAAAAAAATAGAAAACTCTAAAATTAACTTAAAGTTTTTAATCAATTTATTGCTGATAATATTAATTGTAATGTAAATCTTGTGTGTATGTATGTGTGTGTGCATAGGGAGAGCCAGGTTTGGAGGGTGAACATGGTCCTGCAGGTCCTGATGGTGCCAAGGTATAAGTGTTTCATTATAGTAATGTCAACAGTAATGTGTATACTTTTTGGTTTTATTATGGTCTCTATGTGTAATTATTACTAATTATTACTCTGCTGTTTTCACCTGACCTATTCAATGTCTGTTCAATAGTGGTATATTTCTTTTTCAGAACATTCCATATTGGTGTATTGACTACAATAATGTCTTCCTTTGCTCCCATTGACAGCTCTCTGTGTGTTGGGTTTTTCCCCTCATAACAACAAATGCTATACTTTAGGGGAAACACCGGGCCCAAATCAAGAGTAGACATTCAGAGCTATTAATCGCTTAAACCAGTGGTTCTCAAACATTTTCTGTCATTCCCCACTTAAGGGGGTGGGCGAATTTTCAAGCCCCACTTGTCA
>JAOTRS010000019.1:1067860-1080982 GCA_028565755.1 Dinotopterus cunningtoni
AAACATTTAAATGATTTAATAATAAATTAACAATGTTTAAATAGTTATTGTTGTAAATTAAAAGCTTATATGCATCAATGTGTATAACTTTTGTGATATTAATTATAATATCTTCATACAGTATGTATGAGTTATTTATATGAAACAGTAGTGCACGACAAAAATATTTTTAAAAAATCTTTCTCATTTTTCCCAGGGTAAAAGAGGAGTGACTGGTCCTATTGGTATAATCGGTCCAGGTGGCAGTCCTGTAAGTGATGTGTCAGTACATTAAGCACTATGACACAAGAGTGAGCGCTGTTGTGATGAATACCAGCATGACTATGTAGTGGCTGTAGAACATATCAAAGCTGGGCTGATATTCAGTACAACAGCACAACCATGAGTGTGATGTAGCTTTCAAACCCCATTTATTATAAAAAGATTATGATTTGTTTGTTTACTTAACCAGTTATTTTGCTTTACTTTACAATCACACAAAGTAGTGCTCTTGATTAGGGGTTAGAGAAGGATTTGAGATACAGCCTTGTTTTAGAAGCTAGTTAGCTTTGTAGTTCTACTTATGTGTAAATAAAACACAAAAAGTTTAGAGGCAATTCGAATTGACTAAGAAGCAATTACAGTATTATTTAGAGAAAGAGTTGTTCCAGATAATATATCGTTATCAGAAGTGTTATTGATGAAGGTGCTTCTGTGTCTGGTTTTAAATGTGGGTTTTGGCAGGCAGTTGCTCTCTCCTCAGTACTGTGGACCATATAGACCTACTTTAACCCATGCTCGGACCAACAGTTAGTGTAATTAACAACTGTTAGAATGCGTATAGTTAACCGTCCCAGTGCTGTTACTATTATTACTACTTGTGAAATGCGACTGGTTCAATTAGATTGCTTAATCTAAACTAACTGTTGTATAATACTTATTATAGCATATATAATGAGTTAGTATTTCTCTAATTAACAATACAAAGAAAAAAAAACACAGCCTGGGATGTCGTCACCAATCCAAATCTGCCTCTACTGTATGCTGAAAAGTGTCCAATGACAGAAACGTTACAGACTGCTGCAAAGTGCTGACACATGAGCTTTTTAAATATTTGAGCAATACAGTGTCATAGTGTGTATGTGTGTTATTTTTTATAAGATGAAAAGCCATTTAAGGAATTTAGTAAAGGACATGATGAAGCCTGCACCCATAACTGTTGGACACATGACTAATCTTTGACTCCTGTCTAGGGTCCTAGAGGAGATTCTGGTAGCAGAGGAGAAATGGTAAATTTAAATATATAAATGCACAAAATTTTCATTTCCTATATGCAGTGCTTCCATAAAATAGAAAAATAGACAACTCAAAATGTGGTGTTTTTCTTTATTGTGTTATGCAGGGTGTTCGAGGGCCGAGGGTGAGGCTTTCAAAACATACAACCTCACAGAAGCACAGACTCTCAAACACACACGCACACAGACATTTCAAAGTCATTAAAAATATGCTGATGCTGTTTTTAGGGTGCTCCTGGACGTCGAGGACCTCCTGGACCACCAGTAAGACCACTTTTACTCTGCACACATTTACTTTTTCCATACATGCACATACAAGGCCTAACTGGTTGTTTTTTCCTTGTCAGGGACCTCCCAGAATACCAAAATCCTTTGTAAGTATTTAAGCTTTTTACATTTTTTTTTTTATTTGACCAAATGAATATGAAAAATCAATCGATTTTTGTGGGTATCTGTGTAAAAGCAACAGGATGACAACGGTGGAACTTTGTCTGAGTTGGTCAGTTCACATACTGCTTTTAAAACCAAGGTGTGTATAAAGATGAATGAGACAAACAAGTTCTTTTAATCCTGCACAGTACTACTAGTATCTGTAAGACACAGTTTTTAAATTGCATGCATATTTTAAACTATTCCTTCTATTTATTCATTCCTCTCCCTCCCTTACACACACACACACACACACACAAACACACATTCTTTCTCAGGTGGCAGATCTAATGGGTTCTCCCATGGAGCGAGCTCCAGAGATCTTACAGACTCTGCATTATCTGAGTTTGCTAGTTCTCAGTCTGAAGAACCCACTAGGAACGCAGGATCATCCGGTTCGTCTCTGCCGGGACCTTGTAACCTGCCAACACAAATTCAACGATGGTGTGTGTGTGTGTGTGTGTCTTTGTGTTAATTTCAGAATACCTTGTGCATAAACATCAGCCTGTTGACAAAATTTTCTTACACATACAGCTTGCCATTATGGTTTAATAAATAGTACATTTAAATATCCTCTTTATCTTTTTCATAGGCACTTACTGGATTGACCCAAACCTGGGTTGTCACACTGACGCTATAGAAGTGACATGCAACTTCACAAGAGGCGGGCTCACCTGCCTTAGACCAATTACTGTGTCCAAGGTATTGAATTTAACTAATCAGAAATGAATTGGAACATAAATTAACATATTAGAATTCACTGAATTAATATTAACATATTAATATATGAGAATAATATATATATTATATTAGTAGTAAATATAATATATTAATAAACCTGTATATCAACCTGTCAATATATTATGGCAAATTAATAGTTATATATCAATGCACTAGCTTTAATATGTTTTCATTTTTAGAATTTGGTGGTAATTAACTTTTTGTCATCAACAAGCAGAGGAATCAATTAATGTAGTACACTGCAAAGATTGTCCTGTTACCCCAGTATCATTGTTTTATTTACCTACTTACCATTTATAGTGATCATTTATAATAAAAATTGTTATTGTCAAAGTTGTCAAATTGTGATGTGATTTATTTATTTTTTTTAGCTGGAGTTCAAAGTCAGGCCTGTCCAATTGAATTTCCTGCATTTGCTGGGTTTGGGGGCAGAGCAACGTATCACCATCCACTGTCTTAACATCACCATCTGGAGCTCCACCCCAACTCAGACTCCTTCTAAGAATGCTGTGAGGTTTATTGCGTGGAATGGGATGACGCTGGAACCAGACGTTTTGGAGGACACTTGCTGGGTAAGAATGACACCACTGAAAGCTTGCTGAGAGTCCTTTAACACACCTGTTCTGATAGATGTCTCATTGACCGAAAGTTTTTAAGTATATCCAAATATGACTAAAACCACCTTAGTTATATGTTTATATTGAATTTATTATCAATACACACTCACCAGCTACTTCATTAGGTACACATTGCTAGTGCTCTATTGAATAACCCTTTTGCCTTCAGACCTGCCCTAATTCTTCATGGAATAAATTCAACAAGGTGCTAGAAACATTCCAGAGATAATTTGTTGCATATTGATCCACATGATATCTTCACACAGTTGGTGCAGGTTTGTTGGCTATGCACAGATCCTCTATTGCGGATGGACATGGTCAGCTGTATACTCAGATAAGCTGTGGCATTTAAACAATACTCAATTGGTACTAAGTGTGTCAAGAAAATATCCCCCACACCATTACACCACCACCACCAGCCTGACTCATTGCTACAAGGCAGGATAAAGCCATGCTTTTATTGCATTTACACTAAATTCTGACCCTGCCATCTGAATGTCGCAGCAGAAATCAAGACTCACCAGACCAGGCAACATTACTAATGTCCAATTTTGGTGACTCCATGTCAATTGTAGCCTTAGCGCTCATCTGCTGCTGTAGCCCATCTGCTTCAAGATTTCTTTTCAAGATTTGAGTTACTCTTTCTTTTTTTTATAAGCTTGAACCAGTCTGGACGTTCTCCTCTGAACTCTGGAATCAACAGAGCATTTTTGCCCAACGAACTGCTGCTCACTAGATAATTTCTCTTTTTCAGAGCATTTTCTTGTAATCACAGTTGTGTGAAAAAATTCCAGTAGATCAGCATTATTGGAAATACTCATACCAGCCCGTCTGTCACCAACAACCATGTCACATTCATTTAGTGACCTTTCTTTCCAATTCTGCTGCTTGGTTTGAACCTCAGCAGATCATCTTGACTATGTCTACATGCCTAAATGCATTGAGTTGCTGCCATGTGATTGGTTGATTAGATATTTGCATTAACAAAGAGCTGTACCTAATGAAGTGACCAGTGAGTCAGAATTTAGAAGGATTTGTTGTCAGATGTATGTATGACATGGCAGATTTTTTGGTGGAAAAAAAATAATTAACAGTAATAACATCCCAGTTTACCATAAATATGGCTATGAACTAGATAAATCACATGATCCATAGGACAAGCTTTTAGTAAAAAGCTGCAAAAGAGTCACATCATAAAATATACTATTTAATCGTTAAAATGTGTGAATTTGCACATCTGATTTTTTGATACAGACTGATTATTAAAGAAACATAATCACATACCGTAGAGAACACTAAATGCTCACGCTCTATTCTTCTTTAAATTCCCTTAAGAGTACATATCGGGCCAAGTTTCCCAAAAGCATCATAGCCTTGTGCCTTTGCCATGGTACTCAAATGACATGCATTTCCATGTGAAAATAGGGCTCAGATATTTCCATTAACCTAAAACTGATAAATGTTAATAAACCATTTAGTTCTAAAATATATCATTCACATTTGTTAGAGTAGTGCCAACTATAAGGGTTGTTTTCAACACAAGGCAAAAGTGGGCATCCTTTTTTATTAAGTAATGTAGGGCATTCAAATTGTACATATTGGTAGAGTAACTTTTTGTCTATACAAAAAATAAAAGTCTATAAAGGCCTATAAAGGTCTTACTTAACATAGTCTCCATCACAAGGGACACATTACCATCGCTGAACCCAACTCCTCTTAGAAAATCCCCTTTGTCGCAGTTGATGGTCCCACACCCCAGGGTTCGGTTCGTCTTCAATGCTGGTTTCCCCTTCTTTAAATGTCATCCATTTGTGCACATTGTACCAGCAACTGTGACGAATTCAAGATTTTAGTTCAAATACATTGTTCGTGATGGAGACTATGTTAAGACTTACAGAGGAAGAGATTTTTGAATTTGCCAATTTGAATAATCTTTGCCAGTTAATAAAGTAGGTATGCTTACCTTAGCGTTACTTTCAGTACAGCAGTCATAAAGTTAGGGAAAAAATGTAGTATAGTCTGACTTTGTGTAAAAATTTTAAATGGATGGTCTTCATTTAAGAAGATAATGGGTTAATATTTCACTCCTTTTGTTTTTATGTACAGCTACGCGATGGCAGTTGGAGGAATGCTGTCTTTCTTTTCAAAGTAACAGATGTCTCGCTGCTCCCCATTAAAAACATCGCTAATCTGCCGAAAATTGCATCCATGTCACGCTATCACCTGGAGGTTGGACCTGTGTGTTTCCTGTAGTGTGTGTGCACGTGAATTGGCTATGCATATGTGTGTGTGTGTGCACATCCTCACACACTATAACCGGCTGAAGCTACCTACATCACAGCCGCTGTATTATTCAGCCACTGATATGACTGCAGAAACAGGAAAAAGGTGGTGCAAGTGGGGCAACCAGGGGGATTTAGCACTAAAAGACTGTGGAGGAGAAATACACCCTTCTGGCTTCAGATGTCATGTGAGAGAAGACTCTTAATAATATGACCCAGTTTAAATAGGTCCAAGACATCCAGGCCAGAGAGGTTCTGCCATGCTCTCTCTCTCTCTCTCTCTCTCTCTCTCTCTATCTATTGTATCATTATTGAATATAAGTTATTATAATGCTTGTCATAAGGAAGTATGCTCTATTATAGAGAAGAATTAAGAATTGGAAAATGTTTATATATAATAACAATATCAGTAATTCAGAAAGTGCAATACAGAAGCAAGATGTTTATTAGACATTGATTAAATGTCAAGTTGGTTAACTTTATGGAAGGTATTTCAGGGGTACTGTCAACAATCAAAAGTTTGTAATTTTACATAGTATCAGACAGGGAGGTATAAATGTGTGTATGTGTTTGCTTGTGTCAGTGTCTGTGTGTATTTGTGGATTTTAATGTGATTGGTCAGGGAGATTATGGTTGGCAAAGATTCTGTGTATGTGTATGTAATGAATAGTTCTCTTGACATATGTCAGACACTCCTCCTCACAAAAGAGTCACAATGGTTTAGTGGCATTTCTCAGGCAAAATGTGAGGAGGCCTGCAAAAGAGTGTGTTTTATTGGTAGTGGTGCGTGCTCACTCAGTGGGGCGTGTCTACCTCTCCCCATCGCAGTCAAAACTTATTTAAAGTGTTTAAGAACGGTGCTGAATTAAAAAAAAAAAAACAGTGAAGTTTGGTGCTTCAAAAAAGAAAACATAAAAAGCAAGCCGTAGAATTAATCGCTAAGCTTGCTGACTTGCTTACGCAAATTCAAGATGCAAAAGCAGCCATTCATTGTGAAATGTTTTTTTGGAGCAATAGTACCAGGCAACTATAATAATGCTTACTGTGGTGCATCCCGCTTATGCTACTTCGCCTGCTGAAACTCATCATTGAGCATAGTGTTAAGAAATGGCATGGCAATTTTAATGACATTTTGTTATAAAGTGTGTTTGAATTATTTGATTGACTTGTAAAAAAGAAATATGATTTCTCCATGTTCGTGGTACAACAGTGTTTTTGTTAATATTGTACAATGACAATTATTTAACTGACACCTCTTTCTGTATTTTGGAGCAACAGCTGTCTGGTGCTTTAATCCCGTTGGCAATGGCAATGTGAAAGTATACAAAACTAGAAATACAGGACAAGAATAATTTTGCCTGATTAATAGCGCAGTATGGCCATTAATTTCTGATATCAAGGTTTCTAATATGTGATAACATCTGTCACTTACAGTACATACTGTACCTACTATGAATGCAATACAAGCTACAGTAGGCCATGCCAGAAATGTCAGACTTAAGCAATGCATTCTGTAATAAGGTTCTTTGTTTGACATTTGTGCCCAATAGGTCTTGTCTTTTTAGGTCAATTCTAAGCAAATAATAAACTAAACCGATGTCAGTATGTACAGTAGAATGATAATCTGCCCTGCTGGAAGTGAAAGTCAAGCTATTTTACTAAATATGTATTAAACCAAAGTAGGATCAGATAAAACAAGCATGTTTATACAAGATAAAGCCCTTGTCACATTCCGATAATGACCATGAAGTTCCCCCTGCATCCTAAAAATATCGAAGCATGCAGTGGTCAAAATTGAAAAAACGTGCATTTATCAAGTTCATACTACTTCCTAACCACATTCCTCTTAGTTTCTCAATGCATCTATCATGTTGTTACTAATTTCCTATTAGCCACATGATCACATGCTTACCAGGACCAGTGAGATCAAACAAAGTGATTGTCTAGTCCACACCATGCTTATGCTCTTACTAGACTCTTATCACACATTTACTACATTGTCATTGCATTGGGTGGGTTGTTGTAAATAAATATATTCATGACATAAGAAATTGTATTTAAAAAAATAAATTCTGTATCACAATTGTTTTGTGTGGCAATACATGTGTCATCACACTGACCCAAAAGTAGATTTTTAAAAAATATATATTTTTAATGTATACACTACCACTCAAACGTTTGGGATCATTTGCAAATTTCCCTGTTTTTATTTTGTGATTTATTTTCGACATTCTGCAACAATACTAGGGATTTCAAAACTGAAATCACACATATGGAATTAGGTAATTATGTAACAACAACAACAGTCAGTTATAAGACATGGAGGTCAGCCTTTCTGGAATAGTTCTTGCAAGAACAGTATTGTCAAGTGCATTTGCAAAACCATCCCAGGAAGGCAAGACCAGAACTTACCTCTGCTGCAGTGGAGAAGTTCATTTAGAGTTACAACCCTCATGAATCACCACTTACCAGATTAGAGCTGTTATGAAGCCTTTACAGATGATGAGTAGCAGATACATCTCAACATTAACTGTTCAAAGGAGATTAGTGCATATTTTGGACGCCTTCAGAATTGCTTTACACTGAAAAAGAAATAAAGAAATAAAAATCAGGAACGACCATGAAGTTAGAAAGTGATCCCAAACTTTTGAGCGATAATGTATATAGTATGTTTACATTTGAGGTGGTAAAATGTTGCCATTCCTCTATAATCCTACAGGCGGTGTCATCTAAACTATTGACAACACAGTAAATAATTTGTTTAGAATTGTAAGAAAATTTGAAAATATTTTTTTGTATGTATTTGCAATACAAATCGAATTGGCACCTAGATATTGTGGTAATATTGAATCAGGTGGTCCCTGGTAATTCTCATACCTAATATTTACATTTTTGGAATGTGAAATAGATGTGCTGAAAACCTGCTGCGTAATAGGACGTAATATAAAATTAATGCAGCCTTTTACAACGTGTCATGGACCTACCGTGGTCATAGTACAAGACTGAAGAGGTTTAAACGTGTCCATTTTATCGTGTCCAAAAAAAAAAATGTGGCAGCTCCACGCTAAGAAAGACAATACTATGTCCTTACCCATTTTTACTGTGTTTTTCTAACTGCGTTAACCAATTTTTACACATAAGGTAAAACCCAGATGTGAACCACAAGTTCTGATGAGTTCATGTCAAAATTGTGCATGAAACTAAATTAGCAGAAATCTGCTAAAATTGATAAATAAATCTATTTTATGACGATCATTACACTACAGTAGATCCTAAAACTTAACACTAAAGTGAAAAAAAAAACTGTCTCTGCATAACATGTTTGTGACTGGGCTTCATATACAGAACTTTAATTCAAGATTAATAAAGCTGTTGTGCATCACAATATCAAGCACACTCTCAGCAGCTAGAAGTCAGCTTCAGAAATGCCAGTAACAAAGAAACATGCTGTGAGTGGTTAAGTTTTTTTTGTTTTTTTTTTTTGCTAAAATGTTTGCTCCAAGCCTGTGAAATTGTATCTGCACAGCAAAAAAATGCTCTTTTAGAAAGCTATCTGCTTTTTCTGTCTTTACATTATGTGTAACATATAATTACTCAAGCTTTCATGTATACAGTGCATTCCTTTTTAGCTAAATTAACCTAAGTTAAAATATTATCCATATTCCAGGGATAACAAAGAAATTTCTTTTTTTTTTTCTGAGCAGAAAACATGTCCCGGTGACATATAACAATAGCATCTGTACCTAGTTGACAAATTATTTTTTTAATCTGTAAATTTCGGACTCCAAAGAGGGATATAAATATATTGTTGTTTTTAAAACAATACATACATTTTGTTTTTACTTGTTTGTTATAATTTTTGTTTAATAATCAACTCTTAAACATACTTTATGGAAATCATTCTCATTTCCAGTCATGGGGAGAGTTGGAGAAAAGGTTTTGCTAGACTGGACATCCATGTAGGGAGCAGTGAACACACACACTGTGCCATGCAGCAGTTCCCCTTTAGTGCAACTGAGAAGCCATGCTGTTTAAAGAATTATATTAACCTTGCAAAGACTTTATGGCAGTGTGTGAAAGTTTTGCAGCAACGTCTGTGAAATCCTGTTACCTCACTCTTCCAGACATTTTGGGTCCCATCTGTGATAATGTTGCATTTGCATGTAAATATGAAAAAAAAAAAAGCTGTCTTCTCTCACCTTGCTAAAATGTTGTCTTTTCATCCTCTGTACCTATCATGTTAATTTGCCACGCTAATACATCACAGTCTTACATGCTTGGTTAAGTATTTGGAACTGAAAACTATTTTACATACGCAATAAAGATATTGTTACATGCTTCATCGTGTCCTGTTATTGTTAGGGGTCAAAAGTGGATGTTTGACAGCTACCTCTTTATAGATGCTTGTTACCTCACCAGATAAAACTTTATCCCATCTTAATGCCAACTGAGCTGCTGTTCATCTCAGATGATCCCCAAGTAAGAATCTTGTGACAAATCTCAGATCTTCTGTTCAGAGATATGCTCAGATCGACTGTTTTTTCCTTGACTTCTGTCCTTGGTTCTCTGTAGCTGCCTGTATAAAATTAAAAACACTATAGGCCTACAAAGCCAAAATTTTACCAACAACAACTTACAATAGTATAGAAAAAAATCACCCTACATCTACACTAAATGTGCCCATATGGACTTTCCCACACTGAAAGTTGAGTTAAATTTGTAAAACTGTTTTTTGACTGCAGTCTTCAAGTCATTCCACAGATTTTCAATGGGGTTCAAGTCTGGGCTCTGACTAGGCCATGCAAAGACATTCACCTTTTTCTCCTTCAACCACTGTGTGCTGTGTGCTTTGAGTCATTGTCATGTTGGGAGGTAAACCATCCCATTGACAACTTCATGACAGAAGGCAACAGATTTTCCTCAAGAATTTGATAGTATTTTGCCGTATCCATTTTCCTTCTATCCTGACAAGTGCTCCTGACCCTGCTGCAGCGAAACACCCACATTACCGGATATTTTTAGCTCCATGCATTACTGTAGGAATGGTGTTATTTAGATGGTGAGTTCTATTGCATTTTTGGCAGGCATATTGTTTGTGTTGGTGATGTGGCCAAATAATTCAATCTATTCTCATCTGAGCATAACAATTTTTCCATGTGGCCAGGTGGAATTTTTGTAGGTGGTGCATATGCCACTTCATGTCAAATCCCTTGTTTGGTATCTTCAAGCTGTCCATTCACATCTGGTAAATGGCTACCTGTAACCCTGCATATTAAACCACTAAATAATATGCTTGAATAAATATTACACTGCATATTATGACAATAAGTATGTCACACTGGATGTTAGTTAGAGGTATCAGAATAAAGATGGCTGAATACAAATACATGCCACACTTTTCAGTGTTTATTATTTTCCTTCCACTTCACAATTACAGTATGTGCCACTATTTAATGTTGGTCTATTACATAATATCCCAATAAAATACATTTAAAACAAAATGTGGAAAGATTCAAGGGGTATGATTACTTTTGCAAGGCACTGTAAGTGGTGGGTAAAAGAACCAGGTTGTGGTTTGATCTGCTAAGATTTGTATGCATTGTTCACGTTTGCCGTTTTCATGTTTTATTTTCTCTAGTGAGGCAGTTCACAAACTGAGAAAAACTTAGCACGTTAAAGAAAGAGAAGTGTGATTAAAGTCCCCTGAGATGGATATAAAAGAATTAAGATGTTGTGTTTGTAGTCTGCCAGTGACAAAGTGAATGACATTGTAGCAGTTGCAGTTGGTGGAATGTAAACAATTTATTCAATTATTTAATTCATCCTGAATTTTTATTACTGTGAAGCTGCTTTTTGACCATTTTCTTTTATACTGTTCCAGGTCTCCGTAACATGAGTTTAACAAAAGTGCGTTGGCATGATGAAGGATGGAGACAGGCAGGTTTCATGTGAGTTTACTCTATTATTTTCCAGGGTATTCAAGATTTCAAACTGCTTTTAAACATCATGACATATACATATCCTCGTTACCAAACAATTCCAAATTGTCTGTCTCAAGGTTATGTAGAATAATATACACAGAAACAAAATTCTTTCTAGTTTGCAATCTTTACCCCAGGTCTGTAATGCATTACCCCAGGTCTCTCTCAGATCAGGTAGGCATCCAGCCTGCAGCTGCTATAAATCAAATAAAGTGGAAAAGGTTTTTTTCATGGGAGATGGGAGTCAAGGCAATCTGCCAATATACCATTGTGAGATCCAGTGTCAAATAAAAACAGACTGTACCTAACTGATCAAGCACTTTGTCCACTCAGGGCATTAAATACGCATTAAATTTTATTACCATCTCCACTTACTAAACTTTCCACTGGACTAGCCTGTTGGTCCTGGGTACCAAGACCACAGGGTCGAACATAGACTGAACTTCATCCTAAATCACATTTTTTGTGTTCAGGTTGCCTATAGGGCTGTACACACCTACTAAGTGAGGAGTCTCTATGTGGTTCTATATGGGTTTGAACACATCATAAAATTCGTCATGTAGCTCAAGTGTCTGTGTCTTTTGGAAATGAGAGAGAGGGGACCAATGAGACCAATATGAATTGGTCAGCAGTTCATGGAAACGCATGGGCTCCCCATAATGCCAGCAGGTTGGGCCAGGCTTAGTTACCACACCAGAGGAAGACTACAGCTGCATGTGGAGAGGAAATACACACAAACCCTGGAGGAAGAGGGGAAAATGGTTTGGGCTGGAGTTTGGGCCCTCCTCCACATGACTGGGGCAACACCAGGGGAGGAGCAAGTGAGAGAGAGAGGGAAAGAAAGTTCCATCTGTCCTTTGATATGTGACCAGATAGTCCTCTGCCATCTGAACCTTCAACAGAGACCCACCCGGCTGTTTATGGCAATAGTTGGGCACAAGACTGCTCCAGTACCTATGGCCTTCCTTCACTAGCAGCCACGGGTGACACGCTCAAAGAGCTCAAAGAGCCCAATTTGTTAGGCATGAGTTGGGCCACCCCACGTCAGAGTATAAAATGTCTGCTGATCCTGCATGCATCTGGAGTAGAACCAGAAATTTCTCTAGATGTTGGGTAAGCAGATGGAAGAGTTTTTCATGTTGGCTCTGGGAATGCCAGAAAGGGTTTTGAGTAGGTCAGCAAATGGTGAGGACTTTCAGTTGGCATATCTCCTTTGATTGTTCTGGGTTTGGCACCAGAATAACAAAAGCGTGTTGACACTAAGAAGGTTGCAGGTACAGTAACTCTTTCTATTTTACATAGTTCTCATTGACACACAGTCTTCTCTCATTTTATAGCTCCCCAGCTCACTGCAGCAGACAAACCCTAATTAGTCATGTTCCCATCATTCTTCCCCACTTGACTTTACAGAGTAGCGCCTGACCAAACCCAGCCAAACCACTGAGCTCCCACCCCCAGCAACCAAGTGGGGTACACAAGTAAAGGTCAAAATCCCAAAACAAATACAGTGGAACCTCGGATTACAAGTAACGTGGTTTGCGAGTGTTCCGCAAGACAAGCAAAGAATTTTAATACATTTTGACTTGAAAAACGAGCATTGTCTTGGTTTCACGAGTACCGAGTATCATGTATCACTCATGCGCTTCTTGTTTTGACGCCGAGCATCACATGATCACAACTGAGCCAATGGTTTTTCTCTCTCTTGCACTGCGGAATTGTAGGTGCTCGTCTCTTACTGGTATAATCAACATCCGTGCTGTTTACTATAACACTGTGACCACGTGTGTGTGTGTGTGTG
>JAOTRS010000019.1:1109363-1121043 GCA_028565755.1 Dinotopterus cunningtoni
GCGCTTTCCTCCGAGTGTGTTACTCCGCCCCTAACGGTGCGTGAGCAAGCAGTTCGAAAAAAGATGCGGTCGGCTGGTGTCACACTGTTCGGAGGAAACAGACCCTCCCGGCTGAATGGTAGTAGTACCCTTAATGTGGGAGCCCCCTAGTGACGGGGAGGAATTGGCCACGACTAAATTAGGGAGAAAATCGGGAAAAAATCAAAAAAAAAAAAAAAAAAACCACTTAAGGAAGCACTTCTGGCAAGAAAGCACATCTGATAATGTTATGTCATCTTAAACAACACTTTGTCTTCTTAGTAGCTGCTTCTAAGTCATTATGAATTACCTCTATTCTATATCTATTGAACATTTTGTAATGTGTTTCATGGCTAACATAAGCTACAAAGCTAACTAGCTTCAAACACAAGGTTTAATCTCAAACCCCTTTCTAACAAGGGCACTACTTTAAAGTGTGGAACAAGGCAAACTTCACCCCACATAGCCTCCAAATACACCTCAAACGTAACTATCAATGAAAATACAATGTAGCCTAATGTAAGTAAATGGATGCATTGTTCTGATTTACATCATGGTAGTCTGCAAAAGGTTAATACAGCTACAGTAGAACCGTATTACCATATTACCAGTTTCTTTCAGGCAGGTTCTGCACAGATAGTACTACGTGTTTTTCACACATCTCACATTGAAAAGAGTTGAAGTAAAGTTACCCTGACCCGTGTTTGCACTGCTGGATCTAATCCAGAATGAAGCAAGAAGACAATCCTTTTTGCCCATCAGTGTCAATCTGTATGGGGTAAAACAGTAGAAAGTAAAAGCCAACACAGCCAGACGAAAGGAAGATTTATATAGGGTTCAGTGTTTAGAATGAAAAAGCCTTAAATAAAAAGCCTTTTTATACAGAAAATTTATTTATTTAAAAGTTGACTAGCTAAAGCTGGTGTGCTGAGAGCTGAGAGAGCACTAAAATATCCAGGGCAGTGGTCCTCCAGGACCAGAGCTGAGAACCATTGGACTAGATATCTCACTCACAAATATTGGCTATGTACAAAACCAGAACAGGACTGAACAAATGAAGATGTCTTCATCAACTTTCTGACACAACCAGATCTGATGAACCTTTTAAACAATTAAATTTATAGCTCCTGGTTTGAGTGGTTAGTACAAATTCATTACAAATGTGCTATCATAAAAGCTTGTGTACCATTTACAGTAACTTTCCATAATAATAATGATTACTGTAAATTTGGTTGCCTGTTTTCATTTTTTATAGATAGTGGTTTGTATTGTTAGCAATAGAGACTATTGTTATTGTGTGAAAATCAATTTGAGTCATGCAGACTTTATGTCTATGTCTGAGACTTTATGTCTGAGTCTCATTTACTTGACAAACACTTCTCTACAATCTCAGGCAGCAAAGCCACAAATTATTAATCTTATTCTTTGTTCCTCAGGGGATCATATGTTCACTCCTAATATTCTTTCAAGATCACATTTCACCCTAGTATATTCTAAGACTCCAGTTTTACATAGATGATATTCAGAAAGCTCTGGAAGACTTGTTACATGGACAAAAACAAGTAAAATTATACACAAAGGGAAAAGAAAAAAAAGGTTGAAATAATCGTTTCTTGGGAATCATTCAACTTGGGAGAATAACATCTGTTTGAGTCTAAGGGTCTGAGTTTCACTTTGAAAAATAGTTGGATCAGCAATAAACCACAATCTGGTAAAATCTGACTCTTGAATTGAGGTGAAAGAGAAGATGTTTGATTATATTGAATGCCATATGATAATCACACAGCAAATCTTACCTTTGTTTAGGGTTGTTTTAATACCTAGAAATGATGGTCACTATAAGATAACCAACCAGCTTGTGTTTAAAACACTTATTCTAAAAATGAAAATATAAAATGGATTTATAACCAATGCTCTGTTTTGTTACTGGTGATATTGTCTCCTAGAAGGCATCCTTAATTACCATGCCTGAACAAATTTCCTCTAAGAAATGTATAAACATAAGGAGGTTGCATGAATAGACTGATTAGGGCATTGTGTTTCAGCACATGGAAAGGTAGCTGGCTGGTCGAATTGGCATTTGCCAGCTTTCTCCATGGTGCCTTTACCATGACTGACAAATAAAGAAATATTACATCAGAGCAGGTTCCTGAAAACTGGTTGGTAGAGGTGATTTGTTGGTGAAGTTTGTGGAAAGTAAAAAAACACATATTATATAAAATGTCTTTTCATGTTGTAATGTTACAATTTTCCTTCACTGTGACTAATGCCTATGCACTAGAAACAGAGGACAGAGTATACCAAGGTTGGCGTGAAAGAACTTTGAGTGGCCTGCACTGAACCCTGACCTCAACACCACTGGACACCATTGGGATGAACTGGAATGATGACAGCTCCCTAAGCATTCTCATTCTTCATCAGTGCCTGACCCAATTAATGCTCGTTGAAAGCCTTCCCAAAGGAGTGGAGGTTATTGTAACAGCAAAAGTGGATCTTAATCTAAATTACAATGTTCAACAAGTACATTTGAGTCTGATGGTCAGGTGTCTACAATCTTTTGCCTATATAGTATATAAACTTTTATAGTATATATACTATATAAGGTTTTTTTTAACATTATTTTCTTAAAGAGGGCATCGCAGTTAAAATAGATGGGAATTAATGATGGCTTATAGGATCTGTGATTGTTTAGGACAGCCCTGTAGTTTTTATTAAATTAGCCCAAGAAAATGACAGTCAATCAGATAGGGCTCCTCCAGGAAAATTAAGGTCTAAACGAGCTTATCTTAAAAACAAACCCCTAAAACAAAAATGTGCATACATTGTTTAGGTTCCATTAAAATGTTGCAATTTACTTTTCTTTATTTTAATTCAGATTAATATTGGAAAAAGTACCGAGTTGATACCATATGGCAAAGCAAATGAGAAAGATAAGGAAAGGGAAAAAAATGTCAGTACCTTTTTTCTTATAGTATTCATCTTCATACCCATCTGAGTCCTCAGTATGATAATTCGCAATTTCCTGCTGGTAGAGCTCAGAATAGTCTAGCTGCTTGTTCTTTTTCTTCCCTTTCTTCCCTTTCTTTTCTTCATCACTCTCTGAACCCCTTTTCTTCTTTTTATCCTTTTTCTTCTTGTTTTTGTTCTCCTCTTCCTCCTCTGTCTCTTCCTCCTGAACTTCCTCGTCCTCCTCAGCCTCATCCACAGTCTTCTTCTTCTTTTTTACATCCTTACTCTTCTTTTCCATGTTGTCTTCTTCTTCTTTCTCTTCTTCTTTGTCTATGTTTTCTTCAACTCCTGCTGCCACCTCACTTTCTACCTCTTTTTTCTTTTGCTTTTTCTTCTTTTTCTCTTTTTTCACCTCCTCACCATCTTCCACTGCTGAAGGTTTCTCTTTTTTCTGCTTTTCCTTCTTGACTGGCTCATTGTTGTTCTGCTCATCACCATCCTTTTCTCTGTCTATTGCCTCAGCATCCTCCTTCACATCTTCATCTTTTTTCTTTTTCTTCTTTATCTTATCAGTTGTGCTTCCCTTCTTTTTCTGCACTTTCTCACTCTTCTCCTCCTCCTTGTCTGCTGTGTTCTTGGATCTTTTCCTTTTCTTCTCACTGTCTGGTGCATCTTGGTTGGCAGACGTCCCACTCTTTCCTTTCACCTTTGGCTCCTTCTCCTCTGTTCTGTCATGCCTTTCTTCGGTTTCGGGGCTTTTTTTCACTCTTGCTGGCATCTTTTATTCATCTAGCAGCATGAAGAGTGTTTCCTCGTCTGTTTCAGCGGTGTTGGGTGTCGCCGCCTGACCTTAAGTGCAAAGGTGCAGCTGAAAATGGGCCTTAGTGTGGAGCGTGTTACAGGTCTTGCAGTGCACTGTGGAGCTCCTGAATAATTACTGGATGAGGAATGGGTCACATGATCTTGTTGCCATCAAATAGTTTGCTCCACCTTTAAGACTCTTCTATATTATGTGCATATTCGTACATTATATGTGACATATGCCTTTATGGGGTCTGTTTTTTTTTTTTTCAATACTCCAAATGTCTCAAATACACAAAGATGAACTTTTTAAATGTTTTTTAATTACATGTATATATAAAAAAATAAAAGCATATATTAAGCCTTGCTTTTATGTCTGGTAAACAAAAAAAAATATTATCATTAGTATGCACCTATATTTCTGCATTAGTCTGTCTTTTCATTCCTTGTCTATGCCACTCATCCTGTAATATGGCAGCCAAAGCACCTGATATTTCTACATAAATGTGTTACAACTTGGGGGTGAGGTAGTGTAACCTGAGAAGCACAATGTGTGTGTGTGTGTGTGTGTGTGTGTGTGTGATGTCAGTGTGTGTGTATGTGTGTGTTTGTCAGTCCTCACCATAGAGGGAAGGGAGTGTAAGTTCCCGTTCAGATGGGGTGGGACTCTTTATCATCAGTGCGTTACATCGAGTCCTGGCATCCGGTGGTGAGTTATTCCATGTCATACATGACACACACACACACACACACACACACACACACACATTTGTACTGTAAATGCAAATAATTAATGCTATGTTCGCCCCTAAATCCAACTCTAACTTCAACTTCAGTAACATGATTGCTTTAGGAGACCCCTGTTAGATGTTAGTTGTGTTTTTGTTTGTTTGCTTGTTTAAAAAAAAAAAAAAAAAAGGCAGTTTTCCTTCTGGGGACCAGCCAGATGTCCCCACAAGTTAAAAACTAACAGATGTTCCAATGCTTGTGCATACACACACACACACACACATGCAAAATCAATGCACCAAATCAGTCCCAATCACACACACACACAGACTTAAGATTAAACCACAACCATATTTCTCAGACTTCACATTCAACAAGGACCTTAAAATATTTACTTACTGTATTTTTTTCCCGAAAGTTGCTCAGTTAATTCAGTTAATTTCAAGTTGCAGCTTCTCCAGTGTCACATTTGGTACATCTTTTTATGTAAGTTAAGTTTTACCGATACCTGATTTTTCAGCTTTTTTAATTATATCCAATTTTATTTGTATAGACCCTTTAACAATGGTCATTGTTGCAAAGCAACTTTACCGAATTCAAAGAAGGTTTTTCAGAACCTCAGCAGAATTTGCAGAATCAGTCAGTGGCTCAGTTTCGCTCCATGACTGTTTCTGTATGTTTGCATGTACTTTAATATGCTTTGGAGCAATGCAGTGCCAGGGTGTACACTACAACAGATCAGCCATAAGGTCCATCTACTCCTGTAAGGGCCAGTGGTCACCCTGTCTGGTCCAATTCCACAGAATGCAGTCAATGCATGACAAATCACCAAAAAAGACACAATAGAAAGGCATGAGAACACTCAGTGCACCACTCCCTGCCATGCATGGAGCATGACAGGCAAAGAGCCCAAGGCCAACAACCCAGCCATCAAATTCCCCAGATCCTAATCTGATTGAGCACCTATGGGATGTGCCAGACAAACAAGTCTGATCGACTGACCCCGCCACTCACAGCACCCAAATGATCTGCTGCTAATGTCATGGTGCCAAACATCACAGGACACCTCCACAGGCCATAAGGAGCTACACCCAGAGAGCCAGAGACACACCTGTGGCACAAGGGGAACTATGATTATGACTGATCAATTTAGGGCAGTTAGAATTAACTTGCATGCTTGCATTGAATTCAATATCCGTAACACGTTAAAATGATGTAATGCAAATAAATTCCGGTTCTTCAACCTTCCTGAATGGAATGAAGGATGCATCGGATTGGACAAATCAGAATACAGATACAAGATACCAGTACTATAATTAGGCCATAATTTGGATTAAATGGATTAATTAATTAATTAATTTGGATTTGGAAAATACAAAGCAAACCTATCAGAGAGATAGCAGAAACTTGGGGTCAAAAATTTGGTGCTTTCTTAAAAACAATGAACGAGAAACACCAAAAGCTCTGGACAGCTTCACATCATGTAGCCAAGTCGAGAACACACTTTCTCGCTGTATCATTTTCAAAGTTAACAATCAAGAGGCATCTTAATTATTATAAATAGAGACTATTTAAAAACAACTGGAAAAACCCTTTGCGACATCACCAGTAGGTTTTCTGAAGAGTGGTTTCGAAGCGTGACTTTGGTTGAGGTGGCAGGAGGTGACTCGATCTGCCGAAATTCCGGTTAATCCATAAATGGGCATATAGGCAGCGCGAAAAGCAGCTGGGTGTTAGTTGCCAAGCCTACTTACCTCAGTTACCACAAGCTAGCTAGCTTAGCTTTAGCTTAGCTAAAATGTTAAGGTGGCTGATGTTACGTTATATGCTTACACTGCCTAGAATTTGATTGAACTTCATCATCCATACATGTTGTCCCATGTCTGTCAACTCCTTCATTTCTTCTTGTAGGTTAAACTACAACAATTTCTGTTTTCTGATTAACCAAAGTGATGCATATCAGACAGCTAGCGGCAGCACCTGCATTACAGTTGTGGCTCAAATCGTCCATACCTCTAATGTATAATTTTAAGGTTTAATGTAATGTAACTAATGAGTTCCCCCTAATGTACAGTTATCATGAATGGGATATCCAGCTTTGGTGACCAACACTGCTGCAAACACGTCCGTGTCTGTCGTAAAGTTCCTAGTGGACATGGGAGGAACTGCATATGTTGGCGATTCCAAGTTGGGTCAATTTTGCAACAAGATTCTTTAGACAGTAAAAACCATGATTAACTTGTATCAGGATGAAGGGATGAAAAGAAGATGCATAAGGACAGGAGAGGCTCATGATCCCATCATCTGTCAAACATGGTAGAGGCAGTATTCTGGAACTGAGTCACTTGTGTTTACTGATGATTTGAATTATCCAGGAGTCTAAAGGGTGATATTTGCTGCTCACATTATGTCAAATGCTGCACGACTCCACAATATCGATAAAAAAATGAACCAAAAAAAATGACGAAAAACATCCCAAAAGTTCCTTAAGGCAAGGAAATGTAACATTTTTAAAGGACTGAGTCAGTTACCTGACCGCAACCCAGTTGAGTATGAAAGTAAAAGAAGACCAACCAAACAAGCAGTTATTGAAGGCAGCTGCAGCAAAACCCAGGCAAAGCAAGTATATTCATATTTATGTTGATTTGTCCGATTACTTTTGGCTGTAATTTCTAAACGGTTTATGCAATATTTTTGTTAATCCGTAAATTCTCTCTCTCTCTCTCTCTCTCTCTCTCTCTCTCTTTCTTGCTCTCAAAAATACACAGCTTGTTACTTTTCTGAGGATCCTATAAACTCCTCCATCCAGTAAATTTTCCTGAACAGGGAAACATTATCTGTTCATCAATTAAAAGCAAGATTGTTTCAGGAATGTATGGTTATGTGTGTTCTGTACATTTACTAGTCATCACAAGTGCCCTAAGGGAACAAAGTTTTATGTAATGACATCATTCTGATACTGAAGTTTCTGTTTCTCTGTCCACACTGAAGCGCAAACAGCCTCCTGGGATTGAGATCTTTACCTCCACACAGTCAGTCATTGCAGGTCAAAAAGGTACGTTTGGAAAAGGAAAGCAATTGTATTAAGTTAACGATTGCTCAAGTTAAAGATTTTAGATCTTGTATGAACAGTGCAGGGTTTTCAGTTTACACTGTGATGTAGTGCATCAGTGCAGTGTTAACCATTTGTCATTAATGGGTGTTAATGATTTTAAAAAAATGATTTGATAGTTTTGGATATGTTGTATCTTGTCTTGTGATGTCAGTGTGTGTGTATGTGTGTGTTTGTCAGTCCTCACCATAGAGGGAAGGGAGTGTAAGTTCCCGTTCAGATGGGGTGGGACTCTTTATCATCAGTGCGTTACATCGAGTCCTGGCATCCGGTGGTGAGTTATTCCATGTCATACATGACACACACACACACACACACACACACACACACACATTTGTACTGTAAATGCAAATAATTAATGCTATGTTCGCCCCTAAATCCAACTCTAACTTCAACTTCAGTAACATGATTGCTTTAGGAGACCCCTGTTAGATGTTAGTTGTGTTTTTGTTTGTTTGCTTGTTTAAAAAAAAAAAAAAAAAAGGCAGTTTTCCTTCTGGGGACCAGCCAGATGTCCCCACAAGTTAAAAACTAACAGATGTTCCAATGCTTGTGCATACACACACACACACACACATGCAAAATCAATGCACCAAATCAGTCCCAATCACACACACACACAGACTTAAGATTAAACCACAACCATATTTCTCAGACTTCACATTCAACAAGGACCTTAAAATATTTACTTACTGTATTTTTTTCCCGAAAGTTGCTCAGTTAATTCAGTTAATTTCAAGTTGCAGCTTCTCCAGTGTCACATTTGGTACATCTTTTTATGTAAGTTAAGTTTTACCGATACCTGATTTTTCAGCTTTTTTAATTATATCCAATTTTATTTGTATAGACCCTTTAACAATGGTCATTGTTGCAAAGCAACTTTACCGAATTCAAAGAAGGTTTTTCAGAACCTCAGCAGAATTTGCAGAATCAGTCAGTGGCTCAGTTTCGCTCCATGACTGTTTCTGTATGTTTGCATGTACTTTAATATGCTTTGGAGCAATGCAGTGCCAGGGTGTACACTACAACAGATCAGCCATAAGGTCCATCTACTCCTGTAAGGGCCAGTGGTCACCCTGTCTGGTCCAATTCCACAGAATGCAGTCAATGCATGACAAATCACCAAAAAAGACACAATAGAAAGGCATGAGAACACTCAGTGCACCACTCCCTGCCATGCATGGAGCATGACAGGCAAAGAGCCCAAGGCCAACAACCCAGCCATCAAATTCCCCAGATCCTAATCTGATTGAGCACCTATGGGATGTGCCAGACAAACAAGTCTGATCGACTGACCCCGCCACTCACAGCACCCAAATGATCTGCTGCTAATGTCATGGTGCCAAACATCACAGGACACCTCCACAGGCCATAAGGAGCTACACCCAGAGAGCCAGAGACACACCTGTGGCACAAGGGGAACTATGATTATGACTGATCAATTTAGGGCAGTTAGAATTAACTTGCATGCTTGCATTGAATTCAATATCCGTAACACGTTAAAATGATGTAATGCAAATAAATTCCGGTTCTTCAACCTTCCTGAATGGAATGAAGGATGCATCGGATTGGACAAATCAGAATACAGATACAAGATACCAGTACTATAATTAGGCCATAATTTGGATTAAATGGATTAATTAATTAATTAATTTGGATTTGGAAAATACAAAGCAAACCTATCAGAGAGATAGCAGAAACTTGGGGTCAAAAATTTGGTGCTTTCTTAAAAACAATGAACGAGAAACACCAAAAGCTCTGGACAGCTTCACATCATGTAGCCAAGTCGAGAACACACTTTCTCGCTGTATCATTTTCAAAGTTAACAATCAAGAGGCATCTTAATTATTATAAATAGAGACTATTTAAAAACAACTGGAAAAACCCTTTGCGACATCACCAGTAGGTTTTCTGAAGAGTGGTTTCGAAGCGTGACTTTGGTTGAGGTGGCAGGAGGTGACTCGATCTGCCGAAATTCCGGTTAATCCATAAATGGGCATATAGGCAGCGCGAAAAGCAGCTGGGTGTTAGTTGCCAAGCCTACTTACCTCAGTTACCACAAGCTAGCTAGCTTAGCTTTAGCTTAGCTAAAATGTTAAGGTGGCTGATGTTACGTTATATGCTTACACTGCCTAGAATTTGATTGAACTTCATCATCCATACATGTTGTCCCATGTCTGTCAACTCCTACATTTCTTCTTGTAGGTTAAACTACAACAATTTCTGTTTTTTGATTAACCAAAGTGATGCATATCAGACAGCTAGCGGCAGCACCTGCATTACAGCTGTGGCTCAAATCGTCCATCCCCCTAATAATGTATAATTTTAAGGTTTAATGTAATGTAACACTCAGTGCACCACTGAGTTCAAGATTCAATTAGACTGAACCAGTCTTGTGATTCTAAACTCTTTCTTTTCCCACTTTCAGTTCTAGAATTTGTCAAGTCTGATGCGTCCTGCATCCCACTGAGGAAGTACAGACCCAGTGGCAACGCACATGAAATACTGACAAGAGCTCCCATCATCAATAAGTGCTTGGGGACAATACTGTAGCTCGGTTCATTGGTGAAGACTGGCATTTGTTTGCAATAACTGTTAAAAATGGAAGAAACCAATATGTGTGTGTGATAATGCATTCATTTCACAACAACATAGAGATTATTGTTAAAAAAAAAAAAAAATTAAGGCCCGGTTTACCCCAGCTGGTGCCCTTAGTCTCCTGGCCACCTGTAAACCCAGAACACTTAATAAGCAGTATGGAAGATGGATAGATGGATGGAAGTAATCTACTGATAGCCCTGATATATACACATCAGGTAAGATGGGTGATAAAAAGTTTTCCTAACCCTGACCAGGATGAAACTGTTACTAAAATTAATAAATGAATAAAAGGATAAATGCAAATAACGAACAGTAAAACAGCTAATGTGTCAATATGCTAGAAACGTAACTGAATATAAATGCATTATTTAGTTTAAAAAGGTTTAAACCAGTGCAGATAATAGGAGAGGCACAGTGAATGTGTGTGTCAGGACTGTGGATACAAGATGAAACAAGTTTTAATGTTAGCTGTCAGATTTCCCTCTAAGGCCCAGTCCACATGTACATGTTTTTAAAGCATTAAAAAAAAAAAAAAACTTGCTGTCAAATCATTCCAAATCAGCAGGCAGCTGTTGGCAGAAACACCATTTTTCCTGCCCACATGTCATCACTAAAAACACCCAGAAGGAAATTTTGTGGTGACATTAAATTGGCAATGTTATAGGAACAACATTGACTGCATGAAAACCAGAGAAAGTTGAATGAATGCCTCTAATGCAACGTTTCAAATACGAACTCCAGTTGCTACGGTAAAAGCGTTACTATTGGATCACTAGGAAGCACGATGTTAATGCTAGTAAATGCACGTACATAACAACAAGCGCCACAAACACCACATTAAAGTGAAGATACAACGCACTAAAATATTTCCAAATAAAATTTAAACATTAGAACGAGATGGACATGCTGTATGTGGGATGTGTTTTATCCATCCCGATCTCCAATCGGATTCTAAACCCTGTTAGAAACTTATGGGCCCATGGATGCGATCAGACGTTGTGTGAATGGATGGTAATCAGCATAGATGCTCAAAATAAAGGTTGAAATTTCAGTGTTTTGAGGCTGTATTTTCAACATTGTGTTTGGGTCGTTCATTCAATGTTATCTCAACGTCATTCTAACTTTAAAAAAACAACATTGAGCATCATCAGAGGTGGGTCGAGTAGCCAAAAATTGTACTCAAGTAAGTGTAGCTGTACTACAAGATAATATCATTCACGTAGGAGAAAAATGTAGTCATCCCAAATATTATTCAAGTAAGAGTAAAAAAGTATTTGGTGAAACGATACTCAAGTACTGAGCAACTGTTTCAATCGTAATGTCCGATTTTTTTTATTTTCATTTTTAGAAATTATGTAAGCAGCCAGAGAAAATGATAAAATAATGTACAAATTTTGACATTTTCAAATAATAAAAAGAATGAATAAAAATAAATATATCAAATTAAGGAAAAAAGAAATACAATTTTCC
>JAOTRS010000019.1:1145082-1157249 GCA_028565755.1 Dinotopterus cunningtoni
AAGAAACTTTACTACTTTTTTTTTTTTACAATATTCTATTTTTTCAAGATGCACTGTATTACTGTAATATAATATGTGTTTGTGCTACTGAGTGGAAAAAGTGTGTTTGAACATGATGGCTGACTTCAATGGTACAAAGAACAGAAATACCAACAGAAATACCGCATCATTTCCTAGTCTAGGCACAGGAGATCCACCACAATCCCGACCAGGATAAAGTGGCTAATAAAGAGAAAAACAAATGTACGAAACCTAGGGTTATATTTTAAAAATCTCTGTTTCATGGAGTCAGCACTAACTGATTGATTCACATTTGTACACCAATGTTTAACTACAGGCTTATTTCTAAGTAAACATTTATGCCACCTGAAAAAGCAGTAGCGTCAATCAGGGCGGATACTGAAGACGCACAGTAAGTTTCATCAGGAAAGAATTTCAATACCCACAGCAAAGCGACTATGATTCTACTGACATTAGAAAAAAGGTCAGGGCTGGGAACTAAAGTCCTGTAACAGACTGGCGAATGCCTCATAACAAGCCAGGACCAGTTCTAGGCTAGTTTGCTTTCTGCATAGTGTCTTCATTTATTGACCTCTTATTAAGCCATGGTTGATACAAAAAAACTGTGAGTGAAGCATATACAGAAATGTCATAATTTCAATAAGGCACAATGAATTTCAGATTTTGCATTGTGTTGGTTGCTTCTTTTACGCAACTGTTCCAAACATCCCGTTATTATGAAGCTGACATCTGACTTTAGCATGTCTTACTGGACAATTGTTAAACACTGTATACTAAAAAAAACAAAGTTGTGATCTCAAACATAACATGATTGTGTACACACAGGCGATTTATGAGAGTGTGAACTTTATTTACTTGGGAAGAAGCTGAGACTGACTCAGTAGGTTCAATCACATGGACCATGATATTCCAGGAATAATGGGAATAATGGACCAAACTGCATTGTGTAAACACCTTAGTCAGAACCAATCTGGACCGATTGGAATGATTTTTTAGCTGGACCGAGGGGGTATAAACCCTTTGTAGTCTGTTTGATAGGTAAATAAAGCTTGTAAACTCTTTCTCTCTTGTTGGAATAAATCTAATATTTCTGCACGTTTGCCTATGTGAGGGTAACATTAGGTGACGTAACAAGTTTCTGGGATGGAAATGTTGCTTCATTTCCTGATCGCTAAACTCAGTGGGAACTACTCTCTCCCAGTTGTCTTTACTTTTATTCACTGGTACACTGGCTGAAAAAAAGGAAATTGATTGGTTTACATTTCACATGTTTTAAAGCATCTACTGTAACCAATCACAGATGAGACTGAATTCTTGTAAACAATCATAATTCAGAAGACTGGATATATCAGAAAGCCAAACCTAACCCCAAATTTGAACACCAAGCAGTTAAACACAGCAGGCAGTACCACTTTATGTACATTGAAGAAAGATTGTCCATGCAGACATACCTAGCGTGAGGATGTATCACAAAGGGCAATTCTGGAAAAAGAAACTGATGTAGGCATTGGGTAAGGAGAACTGATGGACAAATCATCAACTACCAGGCAAGAAAAAGCAATAATATTGTTTCCTAGAAAGCTAACTTGTTTTTGGTTTCCTAGAAAGCTAACTTAACTAAACCGGGGGTTGCCAAATTAGGGGTCACAACTATGTGGGGTTGCTTGATTAAGGTCAGATTTTGTGAGATAATATTTTAAAATGTTAGTGGCAGTCACATTTAGGCAAGCCATGTTTTTGTTTCTTGGTCTTTTTTCCTTTCCCAGGGATGCCATATCAGGTAATTTGATCTATATTCGATCTGGAAGGTTAGAAATTGAAGAAGACCGGATTGACCAATCAGTAACCGAGAGGCTCTACCGCCTGAGCTGTTACTGCTCCCCCTGCCAAGTTTTAACTAAGTTTTGACTATCCTGATACTCTACACTAGTGTAGAAAGGACATACTTTACTGATTAGCTTTCTCCGCTAACAAGCTACAACTGCGTGTCAAATTGCAATTAAGTATGATTCTAGACTATTATTTAATACTACCACTAACCACTTTTTTTTTTTTTTTTTTTTTTAACACTTACTGGATCTCATGTCATGTTCAAATCTAGTGGAAGGCCTACTTTACATACCAGATCTCTGTATTTTTCTAGATAAAAAAATATTTAAAAAGTTTTTGATTTAACATGGGGTTCATAACAATAATCTTGAAGACAGTGTAAAGTTACTATGCTGGGAATAAATATTTCATAGTTAAAAAATTCTGATTGCTTGATCTGTGATGTTTTGTTTCTTATGTTTTGTGCTTTCTACTGGACATCCCTTTTCGATTGTCTGCATGTAGCACTAATAATTCCTGTCATATTACTGGTACATCTATCAACCTGGCATAGTTTATTTTCATAACACAGCACAACATTTTCCCAGTAGATTAGTAAGCCAGTGCACGGTATGTTTGTTTGGTTTTTAGTCACTTATGTTACACATACAGTATGTACTTTATTAAAAAAGTAAAATGTTCATGTTAAGGTAGAGCACGTTGAATCCTGCTACAGAAACCCGCAGACACGCGCTCTCAGTAGGGACAGCAATCATAGTAAAACGAATGAATCATTTGCATTTTATTTCCCTTCCTTTAAGGATAGGTGCGCAGCAGTTAAAGAAGCTTGAGTCGCAGAGTAAGCACGTGATAAAGCATTCACCTTCCCAGATCAATTTTTATATTCACTTGGTTTTTATTTGTACCAAAAAAAAAAAAGCCCTGGCCAGTAAACTGGAGAACCTAGTTACACAGTTATTGAGAGTAAACATTATTTAAGTTACACAGTTATTTATATAAGTTACACAGTTATTGAATGTAAACATTTAAAAGCCTGTGTACTATTATCTACACTACCCCTCAAAAGTTTGGACAGACCTCCTAATTCAATTTTTCTTTAGTACGTTGTTCTACATTCTAGAACAATACTGGTCATTTAAAAATTATAAAATAACAGTGAAATATGTGATTTTTTAAAAAAAACAAAAAAAACAAACAATCATTAGTTTAAAACATAAAGGCACTTCTGGAATAGTTCTTACAAGAACAGTATTGTCAAATGCATTTGCAAAACCCATCAAGCATCATGATGAAACTGGCGCTCATAAAATCAAGACCAAATTTTACTTCTGCTGCATTGGAAAAGTTTATTTAGAGTTACCAGCCTCAAACATCACCAATTAACAGCACCTCAGATTAGAGCAGTTAAGGCTTTACAAAGCATAAGTAGCAGATACATCTCAATATCAACTATTCAAAAGAGAATTTTTGCATATTTTCAGCATTGTTTTATAATTTAGAAAGAAAGAAAAATTAAAAGTTTATTCAATTACATAAAAATTTATGAAAATGTTTATGTATGATCTTGGAAAAAAAATAAAGGAAAATTAGGATTGGCCAAAATTGGTATCAGCAGGCAAAACAAAACAAAACAAACAAACAAAAAAAATCTAACACATTATCCTGGACAACTATTGAAAAATAAAATAAATAATTAAATTTAAAAAAATAAAGTTTTAGCATAGAAACTGACACTTCTTGTCACAGGCATCAAGACCACTGATTTCTCATTAGACATTTGTCAACCCACTCAAGAGAGCAGAAACTGATAAAAAAGAACATGAAATAGCAGAAACTGATAGGAGCAAAAACTGATGGTTGGAAATGTTTAGGGGCAGGATAACATGACAGGGCCCTATATATTCTAAGAGTTAATCTTTGTCACTACATGGCCTGTTAACACTACCTACTATTACTAGATCACATGGTGCTGTTATAGAACTAAGACACTTATGAGGACATACACATTCCCATTTCAAGCATAATATACAGCACATACCGTCTACTTTTAAACAAGCACAGATGCACGAGTCTGTAATTTCCTTATCCTTCATCTCTCTCTCTCTCTTTCTCTTACACACACACAGACATCCCACGCACATGTTAAAGTCATTAGCAGGGTAGTCTTGCGGTGAGCCGACAGCATCCTATTACACCATTATACTGTGGGAACAAAAGGACAGAGTGTGTGTGTGTGTGTGTGTGTGTGTGTGTGTGTGTGTGTGTGTGTGTGTGTGTGTGTGTGTGCTTATCTCATATTCCTGATCTTCAGACAGTGCCAACATAGTCAGCCATCCAGTTAAACTGTCACACACACACACACACACAATCACAAACTGAGTCAGAACATTTCAGAATGTTGCCCACCTGAGTCCAGACATACCCACAATGCCCTGGAGTTTAATGACATAGCACAGTCTCATAAAGACTATATTCTCTCGCTGGCTCTCTCGCCCAGTCTCAGAACAGAATATGCTAGTGCTAGGGATTATGTCATTAACCACTGCAATGAAATTTAATGTGTGGTAAGAATAGTCTGTGTGTGTGTGTGTGTGTGTGTGTGTGTTATAAATGTTAGGATATGATTTGTTAATGTCTGCTTCTTATTTCAGCAAATGCTAAATGCTATCCACAGTTTCTGGGCAACAAAAGTATTTTGACACAATTCCCAAAAAACTAATTAAATCACACATTAAATGACATTTATCTATTATGGACACTAATATATAATATAATAGTGGACATTAACAAAACTATACTGCCTGGCCAGAAAAAAATTCACACACACTAAGACTTCATTCAATCACAATTAGCTTTGATTACAGCACACAATGTAGTGGCCAGTTCGCATGTGAAATGGATTCCTTATGCTCCCAGAATGACCCAATTTGAGAAATGGAATATGTCTGTTCCATCAGGAAAGAAAAACTCTAATAAACATTAACGTGACAACCTGGTCATTAAGTAGGCCTACATTTAGGTCATCAGCTGACTTTATTTTATTTTCACATAACGTTTCTAAGTCTTGACCTGTCCAACTAAAGCAACCACACATAAAACTGCCTGCAGAGGCTTGTACAGTGGCCACTATGCATAATGGGTCCATCACTTCATGTGCCCCCTTCTTACCCTGATGCGCCCATCACTCTGGAATAGGGTCAATCGTGACTCATCAGACTACATGACCATTGCTCCAAAGTCCGAATAGTCTCACTCACAAGTGGTTTTCTTAGGGCCACACAGCTGTTTAGGCCTAATCCTGTGAGTTCTCATCACATTGTGAGGGTATAAACGCTCTTACTTTCATTATTAAGCATAGCTATTGTTTTTACTGTTTTTGGGGGGGTTTTTTCACGATGCAACTTCAAGTGTTTAATTAATTTCAGACCACACTTCTTCCACAAAGTTAATGGTTCAACATAGTTCTTTCAGGTTTTAATAATGTTTTGAAGGGTTCTTAACCCAGTTCTATTAATTTCATATCTCCTTAGATGTTTCCTTAGATGTAAAAAAAAAAAAATAATAATAATAATAAAATGGCTGATGCACATCTATTCTTTCTAGTGAGGTTTTGTGACAGTTTGTTCAAATTTCCATGAATGGTTTAGGAAGAATTGTGAACAGAAGAAAAGCGTGAAGATGATGGACAATGGGTAGTGATCCCTATTTTTCATCTGTGCAACACTATAAGGCTGTTTCCTGACATTTGGCCTTTAATCAGCAGCAGCAAAAGATTCAGATTAATTATGTCAGTTGTAGATATGTAAGTAAGTAATTTGTTATTACCTAAGTAGCTTTTCACCAGATCACTTTTTTACTCTTACTCTAATTTTCTTAATTAGCAGTATTTTTATAGTACTATTAAGCTGCTGGTGCTAATGCACAAGTAGAAATCATACCCCCAATGTAGAGATTACTCTACAAATCTAAAGAACTGTCTGCTCCAAGATAATGTCCAAGATTATTCTCTGTTGTAACTGCCCAGATGTTTCACTGCAAAATTATGTACCCATTGGATGCAATTCAACATCCCTCTTAAAAAAATAATAAAATCAGTCTTACAAATGATGTAAAAACAAAGATTGGGCAATATTTTATATAAATCACACAGAATATGTTGCTCAATCCAACAGTCTTGTCCCCAAATCCCAAATGATTCATGGTACATTAAACTTTAACACCTGTCAATGACAAAGCAATGAAAATATGGGTAAACATGAGAAAGAGATGTAAGGTGAGATGAAAAAATGAGAAAATGATGGGAAACAAATGAAGGTTTATAAACTGTGCCAAAACAATACAGACATGACTCAAGACAGCCCTGGCTCCACCCCCCACACCATGGGGCCGTCTGTTAAACTCATAACTCCGCCTACCACAGCTGCTCTAATGTAATAGACAACCCCTTACCTCACTCTTTTATACACACACACACACACACACACACACACCCACCCACCCCATTAAATACACACAGGAGCACATAACCCACTCTTTTCTCCCTTCAAGACACTTCAAGAGAACTTTGAAGTGAAACAGAACAACTGACTGCAGAGGAAATCATCACTACATAGACAGCTACAGGATCTTTAAGTCACTTATATAAGTATAAACAAACTATTTAAGTTTAGAGACTCTACAGTTTTGACAACACACACAGGTTGTGTGTGAAAGATGACAGGGAGAATGAAGCTTCTTGTAGCCATATCTCTAATTCTCAGCTTAAATTTAGCCGTAGATGCTGAGTCAACCGGTAAGTACATTTTGTCTCTTTCCAGTTCTCTTTGCAGCCTTACAGTACATTATAAGATTTTATCCTAACTTTTAAAATCTTGCACTACATTAAAACACTTAAAGCACATAAGAAAACCCTTTAATTGACCAATTTTATGTAAAAACATTAATTTTCTTCACATTTCATTCATGTTCATTCTGTCTTTCAGGGATGTTCACTCTTTCATAATGTTTGCTCTTTTTTTATTCTTCTCATGAGCCTCAGGTAGTCTGAACTTGTTTAGCTGTAACGGTTTACGAAAAAGTATAATCATTGTATAGCATCAAAGTGATTCCACTCTGATTACTGCCAATTTTGTATGTGTGTGGTGTGTGTGTCTGTATGAGAGAGAGAGAGAGAGAGAGAGAGAGAGAGAGAGAGAGACAGACAGGGAGACAGACTCAGACAGTAACAGTGTACATGACTTAAGCTGTGTGCAGGTTAAACTCATGATGATTTTAGCAGAGTTGTGGAAATCAAATCATTGTATTAACTCCAAACAACACAAATATGGCCCTGATACCTAAACAAACAAAAAAAAAAAATCAATATCAGACACAAATTCTCGGCCTCAAATATTCTTCCCCAATCTGCTATTAATCACATTTTGTTCCAGATCATCAAATCTATACTTAGTGTTTCCTTAAAAAAAGCAAGATGATATTGTTGTGTTCATGTTTAAATTACCATTTTGCCCTGGTTAAAAATCTAATCAAAGGTTAATTTAATTTCATTCCCTTGGGCTTCTTGATCATCTGGATTTGATCTGAGATACATTACACATGCGTATGCACACACACAAGCAAAGCACATATGTTAGTGATCTTTTACTGTCTGTAGGCAAACAATCTTGAGTGTGCAGAATTATAGCAGTAGACATTCGCAATTGGTCACGGCAGCTGCTCCAGAGCTCTGATTGGTTCAACAAGTTAACCTCAAGTTCTGTTCTTTTCTTTCATCTTTCATTTACGGAAATAGAAAGTTGATATGGTCACGGTTTGCTTCCCACTGCTGTATTTTATTGCCCCAGATCTTAAAAGCCAAAAAGGTTTTCAATCTTTTAGCAGCCAGAAAGACAGACAGACAGTAGTTAGAGATGATTAGGTACTTGTAAAAGTAATGGCACAGCAACCACAGCACAGCAACCAACTCAACAAACACAAACATGACGATATTAGCCTTGGAGTGAGCAGAAACAGTCCTGACCAGGCACATGAACCAGCATGAAGAGGGGAAACGATCTAGGGACTTGCCAAAGCTTGCATATAGGTATGGCACTTTAAGCCAACAGACTGGAAAAAAGTTGGGTCTAGGCTTAAATGTCAGTTGAACACTGGCAACGTCCCTGAGCAGTTCTCTAAACAAATGAAAGTCTGAACTAGTGTGCTGGACTTGCCTCAACACACACCTTTATTATAATAAACGGAAACATAAATACCAGCCCTGTTCTGGGCCAAACAGCAAATGGCCAATAGCCACTGCCATAACAACCGACATCTGTATTTGCAGTTTCAGGCAATGAAATCATTGGTACCACTGGTCAAATAGGCCAACTTCTGGAAATTTTAAATGAATTACTTTAAACAAAAAGTTTATTTGAATACGTGTCAATCTAAATAACATTAAAATGTATTATGGACTACTGATTTCACTGAGTATTGAGTTTACATTTTCTGAGTAGAGTACACTTTTCAGGCTAATTACTACAGAACTTGTTATAGTTTTAAGATTTATTAAATATTCTAATTAAATATTCTAAATGATCCAGTGTAATAATAATGCTGAATATCAAAGTTCTCTTGATATCCATTTCAGAAGTGGGGATTACTCTATGTGAATTCTGCCCCTTTCTACACCGGCACTTTGATAATGAATATTTTTGGAATCATCTATGCAAAGGAGCCTCAGCTCATTAACCGATTAACTGTTCTTACATTAAATCTCCTGTTTCATACCACCAATTTCTTGAGACCTGTAAGAATGCTGCCTTCCACTAAATTTGGTTATATTGGAGCAAGTTGCATCTGCAGAGAATTATTGACATTTTACAAGCATTGTAAATGTATTGTCATAACTGAGTTCAAACTGTGAGCAGTTACACAACTTTTGTTCAAAGCCATATACATTTACCTAAACAACATACAGCTAAAATTACTTCATAACAGTGATCATTTCCTGTTCACACATTTATTGATACTGTTTACCTCTACAGTGTATAACCTACTGACATCACCAGACTGTCTGCCAGATCTCCTGCATGGAGGTTTAGCAGAACAGGGAGTAACGGAGCTCTTCCTGCTTGCAACGTTCCGCCTGCAACCCCGAACTGGAACCACGGTTTTTGGCCTATATAATCCACGAGACAACAGCAAATACTTTGAGTTCACTGTTATGGGCAAATTGAACAAAGGTAAACATGTTTGAATGGCATTTATGCAATCTGAACAAACCATAAGGTAACCTTGGAGTCATGTTTGTATTTCTGACCTATTTTTCATTCCTATTCTCTGTATCCTTGCTGATTATTACCATCTTTAAATTTAAAACCCTTATCTTTCGCTTTTGTCCTTCTATGACTAGCTACACTGCGTTACTTGCGCATTGATGGAAGGGTAGCCACTGTCACTTTTAATAACCTCAAACTGGCGGATGGAGAGAAGCACCACCTCCTTTTTCACCTGAAGGGTTTGGAGGTTCCATACAACCAGGGGTCTTTTCCACCTGGCCAGGCAACGTTGCCGGTACCAGGGGTGGAGTTGCATCTGGACTGCCGTTTGGTGGAGACGCTGAGAGATTTACCAGCAGTGTTTAATAGGCTCAGTAACAATCAAGGTGTGGAGCTAAAAACCATGCAGAAAAAAGCACAGGTAAGCACAACAAAACAATTAGACACATTGAGAAAGGAATACATAAATAGATGTGCTCACAATACATTCAAATCAACATACTTAAATTGATTTACATACTATTTAGTGATTAACGTATTAAAGGTACTTACATGCCCTTTTATTTACTGCATATTCTTCTAAAAACTTTCTGTACTTCACTTATCTTTAACTACATTTACATTCATTTTAAAAGGATTCTGTTAATTCACACCATTTTCTAGTCACACATGTGGCAGCAGCACAATGCATAACACATGCAGATGCAGGTCTAGAGCTTCAGTTAATGTTCACATCATGATGTGGTGAAAAAATGTGATCTCAGTGACTTTGTTCATGGCATGGTAGTTTAGGACAAATTGGCTGGTTTTGCGGAAAATGCTGGGGTTTTCACACAGAACAGTCTGCACAGAATGGTGTAAAAAATCCATAGTCAAAGTCACTGAAATTACTTTTTTTTTTCTAATATAAATGTTATGAATATCATGAATGTACATGTGTTCCTATGAAATTGGCTGATCTGTGTACATATAAAACATGTTTTTCTTAATGTTTGACAGGAGGAGCTTGAGGAGCTGAAACTGGCTTATGGTGATTCAGTTGAGAATATTGCATCACTGCAAGGCTGCCAAACCCACCAGAGCGACTCCGTACAGACACTAGGTAGAAACAATTAAAAATAACACCTAATAAAGTTAGCATCCTTACCTGGACTCAATTAATTGAGATAATGACAGAGAGATTTTTATACTCTATTAATCTCCACAGATAACCTTTACATTTATTGAAAAATTGGACCCTGATGAAACAATTTTTTTTTCCAGGGCTCAATACGAAACAGCTGACCAATCAGATGCTGGAGCTAACCAAAGTCATAAATGAGCTGAAAGATGTGCTTGTTCAGCAGGTAATGTGCTAGTTGAGTCGATATTCTAAAGTTGAATTGTGCTGTTTCCAACATTGATTCTGAACATTATTCACAGGTTAAAGAGACTGCCTTCCTCAGAAACACGATCTCTGAGTGTCAAGCATGTGGTAAGACACTTTTCTTACCAAAAGGTTAGGTGTGTTTAGAGATTCAACCAGCCGACCCTAACATTTGTCTCCACATATGGTAACCAAATGGTCTAACCACAAATGAAAATAGCCATCAGCACCAGTAGCAATATGTTTTTAAAGACCTGTACCAAAGACTGTTTGTCTTACTCTAACAGGCATGATATTTTCATGTTAAGATGTAAAAAATAGGAAACACACACACACACACACACACACACATAGACAATCCAGTCCTGTGGTCTTTAAGGGCTATATTTGGAAAATAGAGTTTAAAAACCAGACATTTAGACATTATATTGCAAAGTGTTTATCTTGTAGTTAATTTACTATATGCTCAGTAAATTTGCATGTGCGGGTGCTTGTGTTACAGGGCTGGATGGTACAACGGTGAAGCAGCGGTGTGCTCCTGGTGTATGTTTCCGTCCTGGAATGTGCACTGAGACGGAGGAAGGCGTGGAGTGTGGCCCCTGTCCTGATGGATACACCGGAGATGGCTACAGCTGTGATGATGTTGATGAGGTAACACTTCAATACGTTACTAAATATGACAAACTGTTTAACCATGTTCGGACAAAAATTACAATTATCTTCCCAAAGGCTACAAGCTAATTTCATGAACCACATCCATTATTTATTATTACTCGCAAAAATATAAATTTTAGACAGTATTATGAATGATTATGAATTTTTCTGTGTGTGTACATGTATTTTACAGTGCCAGTTTAACCCCTGTTTCCCGGGTGTGAAATGTGTGAACACGGCTCCAGGGTTCCGCTGTGAGGCGTGTCCTAGCGGTTACACTGGCCAACCAGTGGAAGGAGTGGGAGCTGCTTTTGCTCAGACACACAAACAGGTCAGCATGTATATATTAAAGATGGTCATAAATATTGAACAGATTATGTTTTTTAAACAGATACAAATGCAAATATTAATAGGAGATGCACTATTCGTTTTGTTTTTTTATATATATATATAAAGCTTGTCAAGAATGTTCACAGGGCATCTGGTTGAGAATAAAGATGTGCATTGGGAATGATATCTGTGGGAGGCAACAACAACAAGAAAGCTCTCACATTTTTTGCTTTCATGTGGGGGCGAGTGAGCTGTCAGATATTAAAGCTGAAATGAAAAGACCATGCTTATTAAAATGCAGCAGTCCTTAGTAACTGCATGATAAAAATGATGGTTTGTTTACATTATGGAGATTTCGTCCAACTGAATTCATAAAAAAATACTGCAGGCAGATACACACAAAAATTATAACTTCTCAAGCAGGATTAAAAAAAATCCATCCAGTGAATATCTCTACTTAAGAGTAAGTGTTCATGAACCGTTTTAGAACCCTTGACCCATGAGGTACAACACAAAATGGTCTCAAATCTTTTAAAATCACACTGATAAAATGTTTTTGTATGAAGTAAGTGTACTTGTTTTTTTATAGTTGGTAATAGCATATGAATTCTAAATGTGGTAAATTGGCTTAAGGTGGCTGTAAAACAGTATTACATTATAATATAGTAGGTGTATATATACATATATACAGTATACACACACACACA
>JAOTRS010000019.1:1205503-1219394 GCA_028565755.1 Dinotopterus cunningtoni
CTACCAAAAATTTAATCGAGTAATCGGATAAAATGTACTTTTGCTTAATTAAACAGCAATGTAAAATATATAAGAGATACAAAGATTAATTGGTTTTCTTTTTAGAAAAATCTACTTCTATTTTTTAAATGCATACAGCATTTTATACCCCTGTCTCACCTATGCGGTGGTGTGATGCGGTGTTAGGCACCGTAAAAAAAGGTATTTCAAATGACTTTAAAGATCTAAAAAACTAAGGCACATATTGAAATAAATAATTATACAATAACACTAATGTGTGCAACTAAACTTTAAAAATCTACAGTTTAGGCATAACATATACGCCTTTACTGACAATTTCTGTGGTTTCTTCTTCTCTTGGCTCGCTGATATTTTTATCGCTACCTTCCATTTTGCAGCCCGCAACAGAACGCGCCATCGAATCACTACACAGCTAACTGTTTGCGTCTCCTTCCGCTTTGTGGGTGACGGAAGCGCTTCTTCTCCAAATTTTCACTCCTTCTCTAAATGAGCCATTTCAGTGTTCATGTAAAAGAACTACTGCTGAGACACACCCCTAAAGAGATCATCAGAGCTGAGCAACAAACAAAGTGTTGTTAATAAGCCAGGTTACCTACAGCCCTTATGTTTATACAGTGTGAAGGGGAAAATCTGTGAATGCCTGACTATTTAGTCTTTTCCAAACTGTTCTGACAAAGTTGGAAACATACAATTGTTTAGAAGGTCTTCATATGCTGTAGCATTAAGATTTCCCTTCACCAGAACTAAAAAGCCCAAACTTTTAGACAGTGCTCCTGTGCACGAACTGAGAACAATGAAGACATAGTTTGCTGAGGTTAGGAGAGTTTGAGTGCCTTGCACAGAGTCCTGACCTAAATCCCACTGAACACCATGAAGACGAGCTGGAATGTGGGATGGCATCCCAGGTCTCCTCATCCGACATCAGCGCCTGACCTCACTAATGCTTTTTAAGTTGAATGAAGACAAATCCCCACAGCCAAAAATGCTCCAAAATCTAGTTAAAAGCTTTCCCAAAAGAGTGGATGTTGTTGTAAAAGCAAATGGTCATCGTGGAAGTCAGTTTTCACCAAGAACATATGGTCAGGTGTCAACAAACTTTGGTTTTAAAGTGCTTCCACTCTCTCATTTCTCTACCTACTTGCCAACATGACTATTTAAAAAATATTTATATGTGATGATTGTTGTAATTCATCAAATGTTGATTGAATATTTGGCTTTGTGTTCTCTAATCTCTAATGGGTTATCATGTCCTCTCCAGTGCTGTGTCAAGATTTCCAAGAGGTGGCGTGATCCAGTCTCTGTCAGCTTGGAAGCAAACAGCCATGCCCCGTTGGACATCAGTCTCCGCCCAGCCTGACTGGGCTCCAACACCTGAGGTGGTGGATCTGACACTGGATGAAGACAGGCATAGATTTTTGCTGTGATCCCACACACTAGGCACTCAAACCCAGTCATTACTTGAGCGTCTTTAAATATTAAACATTATAATGTCCAAGTTTCTCCCTTTATCGGTTTGATGACATTTCAGATTTTTTTTTTTTTTTATGGTTTGGTGTGACAATCTGAACTGAACTGAACTGAATGACAGACATTGCTGTCATACATCAGTTTTTAAAAGCTTTAGGAAGGCCACATCAAGATCTGTGTAGATACACTGGTGATGTATATTCAATTTCCCTGTGTGTATGACTCCATGTCATGTATGACATGCAGCAGTACTGTAATGGAATCCAAGCTTACTTCAGACAAAAGCTTTAGATTCTTGCCTTTAAAAGAACAAAAAAAACCACCTTGGGGAAGAATCAGATTCGTTAAGTCCAGTTTATCCAAATGCACAGCCGATCAAAATTGTCCAAACTACTGTTAGACATATGCTGTATGACTTCATAGTTCATTTTTATGATATCTGCACTGAAATTTACCTTTTCCCTATTTCTAATAAGACTATCAGGTTAAATCTCATGTTTTAGTAGTTTTGGCAAACACACACAGATGCCTGCTGTTTGCCTCAGATGTCTTCACCCCTTTGCTGTAACTTACTGCAAAGCTGCTTTGTAGTGCAAAAATAGCAGATTTTACCTGAGAATAGCAATATTTCAATTAGAAATATGAGAAAGTGCTACAAAGGGAAGTGTTATCAAACTATTCAGTGCTGCTGCCTGAGTGTATTTGCCTGTATGTGTGTGTGTGAGAGAGGGTGAGAGTGCGTGAAAGACAAAGTTTCTCTGCAGTGGAGAATATCTTCAGGCACACTCCAGTTTATATATTTTAGCAAAGATTATGGCCTTTATATGCCAGTGGAAAAGTGGAAAATTCTTAGACATTTTTTTAGTCACTATTTTTAAATAATTAAAGTAATTGAGTCTAGTTTACTGTGCTTATTGTCCACATTGATCTATAAGATTGTATATTAGTTTTGCTATATCTTGCTTTCTTATAATACAGCATTAGATGTTCTTATTATTATTTAAAATATGTATTTTTCTGACATGCTTGAAAGAGATTAGGAAGGAAATACATATTTTTCAAAATAGATATAATACGTTTTGCTGTGTTTTTTTTTAATAGATTTTTTTCATGGCTACTGATGTTACTTTTGTTTGTAACCAATCCCATCATTTAGCTGCCTCTTCAGATTGACAAATCTTCAGACTGTGTATGAGTGTTGAAAGGAGGAGTAAGTAAAAGATGAGAGCAGCTTTCTTCCTGCTACAATCATGTAGATGTTTATAAATGCCAAGCAATATTTATCTGGCTTGCATGTGACATGGTTTTGTTTCCAGAAACAGAAGTGTGCAGTTACTGATACAGGAATTAGATTTGCATAATGGTATGTGGAAAGAATATTTCTCAGTGTGTAATTTCTGAATACATAAGGAGTGTCAGACTTGATTTGGAAGCTGACCTAAACGTTAATTGCCTGAATGTGGTGTGTTGAAGAGGGAGAAATGGAAATCTTTATAGATTGATGCTCCTAAACTAGAACTTGGTTACATATACAAACAGCTTGAAAGATATGCAAACTCATTTTGAACCTAAACATGACCTTATACCACAGCACTTTTGAATTCCCAGATCGGTTTTGTTCAGAAAGTGCTTAATTAATTAATTTTCTGTAATAACTTTGGCAGTAATGCCAGCAATAATTCATATTGCAGGTTTATATTAATGCACACCTTCCTTTATTCTATCATTTCTATAGTAACAGCTACAACACTGGGATGTGTTTAGATGATGATCCATATATTTTAAGCCTAAAACTTAAGATTTAACAAACTCACTAATATGGTAATGATTTCTGCAAGAGAAAATCTATTTAAAATTATTAAAGGAGTCTCAGGGGCCAGTGCTTTGTAATGAGCGGTAACTTTTCCACTGTAACAGTCTTCAGAACAGACAAGGTTGAACTTTTCAGTTTTTCAGTAACAGAAGAATGAGATGCTGATAATGGAATAAGTTCTTCACTACCATAACGTAAGTGATAATGGGAGTTAATGTTCTGCCAAATTGCTGTGGTGTAAATGGAATTATACACTTGTATAACTGCTGTTATTAAGACATAATCAGCTTCAGGTTAGACTTTGCTTCAGGCTGCATCACATAATACTGTCATTGTTTATTGTCTTCTAACAGAGTTTCTCAACCCTGGTCCTGGAGTTTAGAATCCTGAACTTTTTTTTCCCCTGATTCAACTAATCAGTTAGTTAACAGTCTTTTGTGAATAACAAGCTGTGTTGGAGCAGGCAAAATACTAAAATGTGTATAGTACAAGGGAATATTACAGGACCAGGGTTGAGAACTATGTCTTATAACAACATACCTTGAACTATTTTCTTCTTTGTATAATATATGGCCCATGTAAAGTGTAAATTTTGCTTCTTGTTGTGAGATGGGTTACATATCTACCAGGATAAAGAGCTAGAAAAACCTTTTTCTGTTTGTGCATATCACTCTTTTAGAGAAGTTATAGATTCATGTCCTTTTACCAAGTACATTTACATTGGATATAATATTACACTAATAATGGGAAAAACAGTCCAGTCAGATACAAAACAGATAAACACCTCAATCTGAACATTCTGACTCAGTGGGAATAAAATGTGGTGTAGACCTTTGATAATTTGTTCAATAGGTAAATTTGTGTCATATAAACACGTAATCCAATAGTTTCTCTTTTTGTTTAAATACATATATTCATTATCTGCATGTTCTCCACATAGTGGTAACATTAGGTGACTAGGTGACTTCACAGGTTTCTGGCAGGGACACTTAGTTTTCATTCCTGATCTGTAAACTCTTCCCCCACCTGTCTTTACTTTTATCCACTGGGTCTCTGGCTGAGGAAGGGACAATGATTGGCTTCAATTCACGTGCAAAAAAGTTTCTATCCAATCATAGATGAGACTGAAATCATAATACTGAAGGTGGGGAACCTTCTTTAGAAAAGATGGAAACCTAACCTTAAAGTTGGTTTAAAAAGTTTTTTTCTGTCAGATGAAATGCTTCCCAGAAAGCATAACCACTTTGCACAAAAAAGTTGTTCTGATTAAATCATTTAATCATGTAAAAGCACATTGTATCAGATCAGTGTTACATCGGCATCGTTATGATTTCGTTCACATTGAACTTTGTCAAGGTAAATGTTTTTTTGCCCTTTTTGGCTCACCACAATAACTATGCTTACACCCTTCTAAGGATAATTACTTTGTCGAGCCATGTAGTTGACATCCTTCATTTACATCATGTCCTTCATTCTTTGTTGTTAGTAAGACCTGAATAACTGGAGGCAAGGCCTTTTTAAAAAAAAAATATATATATATATATTACAAACGCTGTTAGTATAATAAACTTACAGGACACTAAACTATTTAAGATCCACTGTGTACTCAAGTCTGTGATCTCAACAGACATAACCTGATAACCTTATTTTTGATGACAACTCTTCCTTATGGATAAAAGGTTTTAAAAAGTAGTGGTGTATTTTTCAGATTCTAAAAACATTTTAAACAGAAATGGCAGACTTGTTTGGATGTGAGACTCGATGAACACAAAGGATGCATCAAGGATCATCACTTTAGCATGTACATTTTTTTTTATATATGATAAACTATAGCAAAATTTCTAATTACATTTTTAGACAAAGAGAATGATTTTATCAGGGCTTGGTAACACTGCATATTCTGGTCATGAATTTGCTGTCTCAAAAATTAACAGCAGAATGTTCACTAGGATTTTATACACCATCCCAGTAAAATGATAATGATCCTCTATTCTGCTTACATTGTGACTTTTTGGCAGTATTTTAAATTATGGACTGTATATGTTAAAACATTTTTGTGTCTCTAAGTTCTCTACTTCCTTCAAAGTATGAATATTGGAATAAAGGGCAATATTTTAAGATTAATAAAGTTATATAATAAGTAATGTGTACGTTTGCTCTCTATATTTGACTATCTGTGCTTTCTGATGGTTATTATTGTTATGCAGGAAATATCCTATTAACAAATCATCCAAAGCATTACCAAATACATTCCTGAGCATGCCACTATCGTGGGAAAGCAGCTCATGACCTTTGACCTTCAGGCATTGTGGGGTGGTAGTTCGGGCTTGACAGCTGGTCTGTTCAGTCCACAGGACAAAACCCCTCACACACACACTACAGCTGTATGCTAATGTGTATTGAGTCTTTTGCACTGATAGAACTAGAGTGCAAAGTTATTCATTTCAAATGTGTGCCTCAAGTTTGTGTTTTGGTCTGAAGCAAAAAAAATAAATAAAATGGTATCTTTAACGACAAAGAACATTATAGCTGACAATTGTCTTTTGTAATTATGTTTAATTGAACAGATGTCTAGGTATTAGTGGAGTAGGAAGTACAATGCATAAAAAATAGGTTTGAGTATAAAAGATTATAAAGTAATATACTTAAATAACTACAGTGCACATTGTTTACACATTTACAAAAATGTGTAAATGTGTAAAAAAAAAAATAAAAGTCATGAATATTGAATGAACACTGCCTGGACCAAACACTGCATCATAAAAACATTACTGGAAATCGGTTAAGAACTGTTCAACACATTATCAAAGCTGGAAGGACAGTGCTGAGCCATCAACTTTGCAGAAGAAATGTGATCAGATAAAAATGACTGAATGACCACTTAAGTACTTGGTGAAGTTGCATCATAAAAAAATTAACCGCTGAAATCAGAGCTATGTTTAATAGTGAAAGAGAATTTGCACACACACAGTGTGACAAGAACTCATAGGATTGGGACAAAACATCTGTGTAACAATTAGAAAAGCAAGGTGCATCAAGGTAAAAAGGGAAGCGCATGAAACGATGTACCCATCATGCATAGTGCCCAATGTTCAAGCCTCTGGAGGCGGTGTTATGACCTGGAGTTGCTTCAGTTGGTCAGTGTTGTGGCAAAAACATGAAGTCAGTTGACAACCAGAATGTACTGAATGACCAGTGAAATTTCTCATGAATGAAGGCGTAAGACAGACTGACATTAACAGAAGACTTCAAGCACAGTGTGGTCATGAGACTCTTGGTAAAGCATTTTAATGGTGCAAATGTTTGATGATCATATGAATGATCCTGGTCAAGGTGGTTTAGAGCCCACTGCAGACGTTCCTGTGAACATTAAGCAAGTGGAAAGCCTGATCCTTGAAAATTGATGGATAACGTGTCAAAAACTTGCAGAAAAGACACATCTGTCTGTGGGGACTGTACACACAGTCATTAATGAACACCACTTGCATGTTCCAGGAACCTGGCTAGGAGTTACTGGCACATCTCCCTTACATTCCTGACCTTGCTCCCAGCCATTTGTACATGTTGTGACCATTAAAGGAGTTCCTGGGATGCCAGCGTTTCAGATGTGAAGCAGGCAGTCGATCATGGCGCCAGCGTACTGATAATGCTTTAATTTTTTTCATGATGTATCAAAGCACTAGTGAAACTTTGAAAGGGAAAGGGAAAAGTCCATTAGTGGAGCAGGGGATTCTATAAAGAAATAAATGTGGTTTTACTCTCATAACTGTGTTCTGTTATTCTGCACAATCAAGTCCCAGTTTGACTTGAACACCTCTCATAATTATAGCAGCTAATGGAACTGATATTAGCAAAGAACCAAAACCTACCACAAATTGGTCTTTTTTCAAAATTGTGTGTTAAATTAAAAAAAAACACAAATGGCCAAAGGTAAATATGATAGTTTCTTCACATTTCATTTTGGAAAAATAGCAAAATGGTAAGACTGTTGCAAAATGGAATTGCTTAATTATTACTAGGTATAATTACACATCTGCAGCTACAGCATACGCAGACATTTAGCAATAAAGTTAATTCATTTTGTTCCTAGGTAATTATGTTTTAGTACAGTATCACTGTGTATGTGTGTGTGTTTGGTGGGGGGTTGAGCACCATGTGTTGCGTCTGGCAGAAGGAACAGAAGGAGCAGAGATAATCAGACCTCTGTGTGTGTCCGCGCGCCCGCGCGTAAGAGAATGGGGGATGGGCAAAAGGTGCCATATGGGTTTTGCTGTGGTCAGGGAAGACCACCACTCAGATTTTCTTTAGGATATTTCAGTTTCAACAGGCTTCTTATATGCACTTTCAGCTGCATAAAAGAAATATCAATAGATACACACCACTTAATATAATTTCCACTAGTCCACTGTGACGTAACTAACTTCATCCTGAGCAAATTGGCTCTAGATTTTTATTTATTCGCATCCACTTGAGATGAGAGCATTTCTGTCTATTTTCACCCCACCTTTCAGGCACTGAACAAAGCTGAAGATGATCCATTGTTAAGTCTTGTGAACCCTTCCTTTTATCAGGGATGGGATATTCCATTAAGACTGATCACTTTTGACACTATCTTTTCTCCGAAGTGGCACACAGGTCCTTGTATTTAAAGTAATATAATAGCCTTTTTGTCATTAAGCGCTGATTATAATTGAATCACTTGTTGTTGACTGACAGTGGGTCCTTCAGTATTCTTTTAACCCACACGCAGCTGACGTCATTCACACTAACACGCTGTATTTTTGGCACTGTGGCTATTTCAACAACACACTCACTGCGCTGTCCGGCAGCAAAAGACGCAATTGGCTGAAACCGAAGCTGCCGGAAGTAAACCCTGGCTTCTGATTGGCGCTCGCTGCCTTTGTGCGCGCGAGCAGCTGCTTCTCTCGGCTGCAGTATGTGGAGCGCTCGAGCTGAATGACTGCAGAGACGGCCAGGGGGATCTGATGATTCTGATTGGCTGGGGCTGGGGTTCCAGAAGACGCGAACGTGCTCGTTGATTGGTCGATACTCTCTTTGTGCGCGCGGCGTCTCGGCAGCTGCGTTTTGAATGGTCCTGCGTTTGAGGAGCTTGAAGGCGTCCATGGGAGAAAGGAGTCAGGATGGTGTTAGTTCATGTCGGATATCTGGTTCTTCCCGTGTTTGGTTCAGTAAGAAGCAGAGGTATCGTTATGTTTTATTTATTTATTTTATTATTACCATTACCTTTACTAACACTCTTATTAAAGAAAGCGCCGAAACGAGCTAGCTAACGACAGCGGCCAAATCCGAAACGGCTGTCTTCTCCCTATTCCAGTGCACTACATAGGGTATGAGCAAAGCGGCGTGTAAACCCTACTTAGTACACTAATTAGTCAACCATTCGGAATTCGAACATTGCACTGGCGAAAAAGATGAGGCACGTCGGCTAACATTCTAACATTAGCAGAAGGTTGTTGGTTTTAGCATCTCTAGCCAACAATGGCAAAGTCGATTTGCTCTAAACAACGCATTACATTGTTGTAAAATTATACTGTAGACATGCAAAAGCATTCCAAATCTGATCTGATTCCGTGCTTTCATTTTGATCTCCAAGGCTATAAAAACACTGCACTGCGCATCTTTTGTGTCCCAGCTGCAGTCTACGCTTTACTGGTTGTTTATTAGAAATAAATCACCGTTTTTCGTTTTAAGTTAAATTCTGGTCATTATGCAATATTAAAACACTGAGCACCGCGACCAGGTTGCCATCAAAACCCCACCATATAGATGCTCTTTTATACACAAACCCGCACAAGACTCAGCTGTACACGGAGTGTACACATGCATTCATTATAGCAGCTATATCTTTTTCTTTTCTTTTTTTAAGGGAGAGAAGACACAATAGAATATTAATCAATACTCCACGTGCAGGATCTGTGCTGTTTTTCTAATAATAATAATATGATGTACGTACTGTACAGGTCATGCAGTAGCATTTCATTGTGCTTGTGTTTTCTGTTTTCTTGTTTTTTTACCCTTCCTTGTTCCATAGTCCGGAGGCCTCCTCTACATGCCGCATCACTCCAGTTCCCCCCTCTCTCTCTCTCTCTCTCTCCCCCCCCCCCCTCTTCCATTGTGTAGCTATAGCGATCGCCTCTCTGCCTGTGTTCTGCCTTCCTCTGCCTCCATCCCCTCTTTCCATCCGAAGACGACATTGGCATTACAAAAAAAAAAAAAATCAAAAAAAAAAAAATAATAAAACAAAACAAAAAAAACAAAACCAACCTTCTTCCCACTCATCCAGTATCCTTCTGTGTGCGACTGCCGAATAACACACTCCTTTCTCTTCTTTTTAAGAAGACACTACCTGTCTTAGTTTCGAAACTGTCATTGTTAATGATAACCCATTGTAGCGGTCTACAAATATCATTGTGATTGTCCCTTTTTTTTGTTCCCCTCAGAAACAGCATATAAATTTACATCTTTTTATCAGCCTGTAAATTTCTGTGAAGTGGATGTGGTCGTTTCTTGTCCTGAGTAAACTGGCGTTTAATTCTTTCAAATATCTCATAAGTCAAAGGCGTGCATTAGCCAAACAGAATTCCTGAGCTCTTTCATCAAGACTTCCAGATACTTATACAATGCCAAGGTCTGTCATCTTAGCCTGTCTTAAAAGATTTAAACTTGAACCTTCCTGTCACAAGCACTGAGTGGTACGCACTGAGCTGCAGCTGTTTGTGTTAAAAAAAATCACCACACAGGCATATTTTTAACCTTGGACAAGCCTTTGACTTGTGGTTCCAAATCAAATAAAGCGTTAAGTGGATGTGTGGCTATGTTCACATTATCAGCCTAAAGTGACTCAATTTTATTTATTTATATATATTTTTTATCCTAATGTGAGACAGATCAGATTTTTTTCTAAAAGCCCAATTCTGTTGTTTTTCAGATCTGAGTCACTTTAATATGTGGTCCTAGATCGGATATATACTGTATTTGACTTGAATGAGAATCAGAGCAGATGAGAATTCATGCAACATTTTACCTCTATGCGTGCATGGGGCGCTCGATGACGTCAGGCAGCACCAGCACCGTGGGGATTTTATAGCAGTATTAGTAACAGCTGCTAAAACAACTAAAGCTTTCTTTCTTCCTCTTGACCTCAACAAATACAGCCGACTGACTGCTTGCCGTCCTCCAGAGCCAAATCCCAAGCATATTTTTTGATAAAATTGCACTGTTGCATTGTTGAAAATGAACGAGTGGTCACATAAACTTGTGACATATTTTGACCCAGACAGCATGAGCATTGATGATGTTTTAGAGGACAGATGTGTCCATGTTAGACGGATAGAAGTCACTTGTAATTGTGAATGTCAACTGTCATGACCTGCAAATCAGATCTGACCGAAAAATTCGGAATTGAGCGATGGGCTTGTAATGTGAATGTAGCCCATGTTAAATGAAAGTGATCTCACAATGACCCAAAAGCCAACATTCTTTGTAGTTCAGTCTTTTTACTTTAATTTCTTTTTCACCCAACAGAATTAAAGTTGAAAAATTCCGACTTTGTTGCAAATCCATAAAGCATGAGTGATTAAATTTATAATTAAAAGATTACCATGTCATATGAAAAAATACAAAGTTCAACCAAGTAGTCAGTCATCATGCTTTGTAGTTAGAATAAAAGCATGAGACTGTACATAACGGTAGATATACAGATATGTCAAGAAGAGTTTCCAGTGGCAGAAAACGTAATGTAATAATAAAAAATAGTCAGCACCTCATAACCAATAGGAGTCAAGGTTTCAGCAACATTAAGCGGAAAATGCTTAATAAAGAACCCATAGCCACTGGATTTCATTACAATTCTTGGTGTAGTGTCCTAGACTGTCCTAGTCAGCAGCAACAAACCAGAATTTATGATTTATTTTTAAAAGGCAGCATCACATGTATAATTTACAGCCAACTGTCACTTTTATTATGTTCAGAACGCTGCACCGTGAGAAAAAAATGCAGGTATATGTATCATAAAAATCATCAAAAATGAGATTACATAAAAAGACTTTTAAAAACAGGAAGTGTTCAAATTAAAGGTCTTGATTACAGGTTTCCTGAATCACTTTTTAAATTAAAATTCCTGTTTAGCCTTGCACTAGTGTTCTAGCGCCTCAAGCTTGGTCACAGCGAACGCCATCCACATCACAGGAATCCCTAAAACTGCACTGCTGTAGAAATCTTCCTAGAGTTCTGAAATGTCTTTATTTCCTTGGTTGTGGTTCTTGGCTTTCTGTTTGTGTATTAGGCTCTTCAGTGCATGTTCATGTTTATTTTTCATTACTTTTTTTTCTTTTGACATTTGAACAGCAAATTCCAATGTATCTTTGTGTAGAGATGTCCTGCTGTACTGATATGTGCTGTAGCATACACATCTACCCATTGGATGCTGCTTCTGTTGTTTTAACCTTACAGAGCATGGTTGGCTCTTCTGTTTATTTGCATGGTAAAGTTCTTATTATTATTCGTATCACATGGTTCCACTCATACTAATATTTTCCAATAAAGACTGTAGTTTTTTTCCTTAACCTTCAGTGTGTTCTTTGCTGATTTCCATCTGACCTCCCTTCAAATACCACCCCTTTCCAGTTATTTGGCCTCTTTGGCCCCTCCCTCCAAGATTCATTTGTCGGCTTCTTTCACTTGCCAAGCTGAATCATGGGAAACTTACTGTCACAAATACATAGGCGATCCGTTCACATCCACTTAGTCCACAAACATCTCCATTTGCATCTGTCTCTTTTATTTCCTTAGTTTATCTCCCTATTTCTGTCCTCAGCAAGCACATGATCCTTTAAACTTACAAAGATGGCTGAAACGTTTGGATGCTTTATTTCCAAAGTTAAAGATAATGTTAATTTTATACATTTAGATCTAAAAGTTTTTCTTTATTATCAAAAGTAAAAAAAAAAATTTCAGCAAAATTTAGTTCAATAGTGTTCATAATAGACGGGAAACATTTCAACATTTTATAGTGTTAAAACCTGGAACTGAAATGGACCTAACTGGGTTTATACCTTATATTGCAAAAAGTTAAAAAAAAAAAAAAGTTGTGATTGATCACATATGGTTGATTGTGTTCACCCCTGTTGCTGTGAAGCACCCTAAGTTAGTTTAAGTGCAACCCTTAAATGTCACATCAGAAGTGACTTACAATCTTAATATTTAGAAATCATTTTTTTCTTAGAGAATAAACTTAAACAAACAGTGATGTAAAGACCCTGAAGTTCTCAAAAATATTTTATGACAGAGCTTTAGAAAAATTTTTGTTTTATTAGAAGCTAATCCTAACAATATCCATTTTGTAAAAAGGGTAATAATGTGGCAGAACTGTTACCATGCTTGGCCTAGACAGGTAATCTCTCAAACGTCAGTGATGGAGTATGGAGGGCATTAGACAGAAGCAAACAAGAGACCAATGTGATTCTAAATATGATGCTACCATCACCATGCTTCACTGTCAGGACGAAGCTCTCCGGGAGCTTAAGTGTTGGTAACAAAGCCAAAAAGATTCATTTTGGTCAGACCAGAGAATCTGTCTACGTGTTGGCGGAGTATCCAATATGCCTTTTGGCAAACTCTTATAAAGGTTTCATATGACTTGCTAATTTTCCATTAAGCCCAGCTTTGTGGAGTGTCCAGGTTATGATTATTCCATGAACACCACTTTCCATCTAGGATGTCATTCTATGCAGTTCCAACAAAGTTACTCTTGTCTTCTTGTTGATTGTCTTACTAATACCCCCCTTGCATCAGCACTGTCATTTCATGGACTACGTCCTCCAGGCATACTTAAAAAAATTTAAATAGTGGGTTTATTGAGGCTTTGTGAGAAGGTTGGGATTTTTTTAATAACCAAACATTAACTGGGACCTGACAACTACAATTTCTTTTCTTTTTTTTCTTTCTTTTTATTGTGTGAATGCTTATGCAAGTTGTATTTTGCATAACAGTAGCATGTCCTTTAATGAGATGTGATCACCTAAACAAACAGCATTATGAATACCAAGGTGCTATCAAAAGAAAACAAAGTTCTGGAAATGTCCATCAGGGCTTGGGTAAAAAAAAATTTCCTAAAGTTTAAAAAGTGACAGCCAATAGGCCAATTTTAAAGCTTATTACGATTTCACCACCTTGCTTTATGTTACTCCTTGTGGTGTTCTGAGGGTGATGACTATTACTGGGTTTCTGTCAATTAATTAAATTAAATTAATAAATAATGTTTTTGTTTCATCATACCACAGATTTCACACTCCTAAGAGTATATTGCCATTAAGAAAGGAACAAAGGACACCTACTTTTGTAGACAGAAGTTTACATACCCTCATCAAAAACATAAATGCTTTTTTTCAGGGACAGAATGTTTGTCCACTATACAATAGAAGAAAGCCCAAAGAATTTGGTGCACAAGTTTAAATTTATTTTGGGTTTTTAAAATTAACACAGGCTCACAATAATATATCTTCTATACCGCTTTATCCTGTATTCAGGGTCGCGGGGACCTGGAGCCTATCCCAGGAGGCTTAGGGCACG
>JAOTRS010000019.1:1331948-1346021 GCA_028565755.1 Dinotopterus cunningtoni
AGAGTTTTAACCCTGATTCCTATAGTTTCAAATTTTGATTTCACATTTTTTTTACTTTCCTTTCTTTTCTTTTCTTTCCTTACTCGTACCTCAGATTTCTTACTTGTACCTCACCTTTTTTACTTTTATCTAACATTTTCTACATTTAACTTACGATTGGTAATTACTATTTACATTTTTTTTCTTTTTTATTCTTTTTCTATTTTATTTTCACACATTTACTAATTTTACTTAATATGTAGAAATTTAATTTCACAGTTACTGCTTCCACCTCACGTTTTTACCTCACACTACGTAGTGATACCTCACAGTCTCTGTAACTTTACTTTACTACTTTTACATTGCATTCTCCAGTTTCACCTTACATCCAATAATACCTTTCACAATCACTGTTTAGCAAATTTTTGCTCATTTTACTGTACCTACTTTTACCTCAAATTCTCTACTTTTAGCTCACATACACTATATCACGTTTACTACTTTAAACCTTTACATTCACAACTTTTACCTCATAGTCCCCACTTTTACCACATTTTCACTAGATTGTTTTCACATTCACTACTTTAGCACTCACATTCTTTTACCCATACTTGTACCTCATATTCACAGTTAAAATTAGTTACTTTTACCCCCCACACACTACTTTGTCATGCACATTCGTAGTTTCAGTTTTCACATTTACAAGCTTAAGCTTTCACTACTTTTCCTCACAATTCTCTACGTATACCTCACATAACCTACAGTACTTGTACTTCACACTGATTATTTCTACCTCACATTCGCTACTTTTACCTCACAATTCTCTATTCATACTTCTACTCCAACTTTTGCCATGCATTTGTGTACTTGCACCTCACATTCTCTACTCTCTACCTCATGTTTGCTACTTTTATCTTATATTCACTCATTTACCCTTCAAACACTCTACTTTTACTTACTTTCACTAATTTCGCCTCTCATGTTCGAACTTTTACCTAATCATTTACTTTATCAGTCATACCTCACATTTACTACGTTTGCATTTTGACATCATTTTGTCTCATATATTTTTACTAACCTAAACAACATAAGAACATTCTGACTGTATGAGACCTATACTACACTATTATGGTTAAAATGGCCCTAAATGTACGAAGTCACAATTTTAGCAAATGATAGTTATTACCATTTTTTCAAGATTCACAAATACAACATGTTTAATTTTGTTCTCTGCAGCACAATGTGATGGTTTACATAGCAGAGCTGTTTTGGTGGTTTGAGGTGATGAAGCCAGATTTTGTAAAGTCCAAAGATTTACAAGACAACAAAGAAGGTAAAGCAAACCTGTAATGAGTTCTTGTGTAAATTACACTTTGTCTTTATGTGTTCCAAATTGTGCTATAAAAATGTATTTTCAATATAAAATGTCAGAATGCTTTTTTTGCAGACAATATTTTTTGTTGCCTATTATAACAATCACACACATCTATAACAATGTTATGTCTCTTGATAGCACGATTGTTATTAGATAATTAATTTTACTTTCATTTAAGTAACATACACAAAATTGGGTTGGCATGAATTTGTTGTCTTTGCCCAAAAAAATATACATACTTTCAAACATTTCCCTGGTTTACTTTCATGCATTTTTATGATTAACTTTATGATTATAAGTCCAGTAATGTGATCACATGCAGATCTTTGGGTGGGCAAAAAGGAAATCAGCATGAAAAGCAAAAAAATATTGAAATAATTTAATATTTTTCCAGGAAAAGAGTTCAGAACTACAGAACTGTTTGGCAGTTGGATTGACATCTGATTATTCTTTTGCAGTAAGAGCCTTGGCACAGCCGAAGAGCCCCCGCCCTCCCCACATGACTGTTTCAAACTTCACAAAGCGTAACTTCTTAAGCTTCTCCCCCTCTGTTGACTCATTGGTGTCAAGCCCTGTTAATAACACCTGTATCAGGTATTATCACCCCTTGGAGGAATCTGCATCTGTGTAAGTGTGCCGTTTGTCTAGCTTTTGTTTCTCTGTGTTCGAAGAGATATAGCAGGGTCAAAAACTCTGAGACTGTAGCGAAAATATGTTATTATTTTACAAAATAGAAATAAACATTAGCCTAAGTACTATGAAAATCCTAAAAAAAAGCATGTGTTTAGATGCCTATGAATTAGAACTAACATAAATCATTATCAAGCTTACCACAAACATGAGGTGTCTCTGTCAGCTCAAATGCACACTGTCATTAAAAGATAAATGGGACAAACTAAATACTAAGAAATTCTAAAATTCATGTAAATGTTTCTATGATTTTACCTTTTATTTAAGTTATTGCGGATGATACAATTTGTAATGAAACTCTTTGTGTGTTAAATTGCCAAACAGAAGCAATTTCCCCACTTTGTCTCTTGTATATGTTGGCTGCTTTGTTCTGTACTCTGTGCCTTGTAATATCAATAACTGATTATTGAGTTGATAATTGAGCTTCAAGTTAATAAGGTAAACTCAAGGATGTGGGAATCAGAGGTGCCCATGTAATGCAGCTGTTAAATTGTTATAGTACTTATAACAATGGAAATTGTTACAAATTAGCTTAAAAAAATACAATTGAACCTTGAATTAAAACTTGAATTGCAAGCATAATTCGTTCCGGAAGCGTGCTTGTATATCAAAACACTCGTATGTCAAAGTGATTTTCCCAATAAGAAATAATGGAAACTCAGACGATTTGTTCCACAGGCCAAAAATATTCATATAAAAAATGATAAATACAAAATATAAAGTAAAAATTAACCTGCAAATGCACTTTGCCTTTGAACAGAACTCGTGTTAGACAAAGAAGGGAAGAAGCACATAGCAGGGGGCTACTGTGTAGGACGACTTTGACACACACACACACACACACACACACACACACACACACACACACACACACACTAACGGAATCACTCTTCTAAACAGATTAATCTCCCGCACTCCTCCAGCCTTTTTAACTTTTTTTACAACACAGAGGCCGTTGTTAAGTTGTAGAGTTAAAGATCAGTCACTACTTTAGGACACAAAATTAAAAAAAGGCTTTATGCGTGCACACACGTGGTCACAATGTTATAGTAAACAGTACACGCGCACATGAATGTTGACTATACGAGTGACGCACACGCACTGAGACTGAGAATGGGAGACAATTACCCTCAATCCCACAGCACGAGACAGTGAAATTATTATTTTGAGTGGAAGCTCATGTACATGTCTATCTATCTTTTTGTATTGCAGAATTCTATGTCTAACTTATTAATACAAAGAAATACAATTTTGTATCTTATGCCTTGTTTACACTATGTTATACAAGCAAAGACATGTCTAGAAGTCTAGACAAAGTCATTAAAGAAAGTTTAGAGCAGTGAGGAAATCACAGATGGAGCTATGGCAGAAACAGCAAACCGTGAAAGTCAACAGAAGACAACTACAAATTCGTACATAATTATCTAAATTATGTTCTTTTATATAGGATAGATATGTTGATATGGTAGCACTAACAGCCTTTCTGTTGCTCAGTAGTCTCTACTTTCATGCAGTTTGGAATATGACAGATTTGGTGTGATGTCATTTACGTTCTAAATTTTAGGTTGTCTGTAAAATTCAAGTACAAACAGTGTAAATGCCTTCAATGCATCCCTGGGTAATAACTTAAGCCCTATTCGGACGGGACTAGTTTCACAGGGGTCGTTAGAGAAATTTCTGTTTCACAGACGTACTTTGTGATTTTAATCCCATCCGAATCTGCCATGTCTGTCTTTCTCTCACACGACCTCTGTAAAAATTCTAGAGCAAATTACCTACTGTTTTTCAGCAAACTCGGCGGTCCTCTGAGAAATCTAATCCCGTCCGAATGCGAATGTCTGTGATTGCCGAAAATGTTTTTTTCCAAAACGCGTTTTCTTTTGTGTTTTGGTCAATGTGAACTACCGTACTATCTCTAGCACACTGGTATTCAAGTTTGCGCACCAATAATGTCTTGTGCAACGCCCACATGTAAAACACAGACACTCCTACCTCTGTAATAAACACGGAGATTTTAGTCCCGTCCGAATGCATACATGAAATGACAGACGTCGTCTGAAAAAAATTCTAACTCAAACGTCGTTTGGAAAACTAGTCCCGTCCGAATAGGGCTTTAGTTTCACAAAACAAGCCCTAAAGAAGTTCCTGATTTGTTCGTATGCCTGGGCTTTGTTGTAATTATTGAAATTTATTTATGCTTTGTATCTGGTACAATTTGTATGCACTGCTTTGTATATATTATATACAAATGTCTATGTACTGTATGTATATGTTCTGTATAATAATATATATTATAATATATAATAATTGCATGTTTTTTTAATATTTACAGTACCAAAGCAAGTGCCTCCTACTCACTCCTTTCAATTAAACAAAGACAGCAGAATCCCGTCCAGGGGGAGGACACAACGGGTAAGTATTAATTCAGTAATTTAAACAAATTAGGTAATCTTGTAAACACATGCAGTAGTCACATGCAGAATATGTCCTGAATAAAAGTGTTATTCTATCTGAAATTAATGAAATGCATAGTCATTTTTTAAAATGAAGACAACTTAGTTCCTGTAATCACTTCGATTACATTCCAGGAACAATAAACAGCCATTTCCCCACAATCCTCTCTTTTTTCTTAGATATTATAACTTTTTATACTACAGCACAATTAAATTCTCAAACTTGATTGTTAGAAAGTTAAATGTTTTTAATACAGCTTGGACACTAGTAGAAAAATAATAAGCTCATTCACAGGGATTGTGTGGAGTGTAGTGGATGCACCATATAATCTCATTATACTAATAGATAATATAATAGTAATTACTAAGAGGTAATAGTACAACTAATAATCATTGGAACATTGTATCTCAGACTGTGTGTGTATTTGTGTAGAGTTCAGGAACAGGTCTAGTTCTCTCTCGCGAATGGATGGACACAGTCATGGACCTCGGCTCCCCTGGATGGAGAGAAGACCAAGGTAAGCCCAGAAATTCAAGTCAAGAATATTAACTCAGTTTGCCGAGTAGTGGTTAACACTGTGGCCGCTCATGTACTTCTCATGCTTGGTGGGATTCCTCTGGGTGCTCCGGTTTCCTCTCACAGTCCAAAGACAAATTGTTTGTCTAAATTGGTATTTAGACAAATTGTCCGTAGTCAGTGAGTGTGTGTGCTTATGCCCTGTAAAGAACTAGCAGCCCTTCCAGGGTGTTCCTCCGCTTAGTGACCCAAGTCCCCCAGGATAGGCTCTAGGCATCCTGGGACTTTGTACAGGATAAGTGGTACAGTGAATGAGTAAGTGAAAGTATTTCAACACAGAGTAGAGTCCAACATTTCTGTCAGACTGTCTCTCTTTCTCTTTCTTTCTGTAGACCAGTTTCTCAGTTGGAAATGGAGTGGGAACGTGTGGGCGGTGATAACATCAGCTTAGCGCGCTCCATCAGCAAAGACAGTTTAGCTTCCAATGTCATCTCTATAACTCCTCGTCACCATGTCAATGGCCAGCCTTCCCCAGACCCAGTGCACAACAATGACAGTGAGAAAAGTGAGGACGAAGAGCTTGAGGTCATTATAGGACCTAGGGGGGTGGTTGGGATCAGAGATCCCCAGCCAGAGAGCTTCTTCCTGGAGCCGCTACAGCCGGCTGTTTTACGACCTAATAAGGAGAAAATTACAGTGGTCAGTAAACGAGAAGAAAGTGGGGAGGGGCAGATTCAAAGACGAAGAGAGGGATACTCACCTATTGACCACACAATAATAAAGCAAAGTTTCACGACTGTTGACACTGTGGAACCAGAAAACATAAATTCTTTGCAATCTGATGGTTTCTTCCTACATGGAAACAGTGAGATTTCAAAACATGGAAAAAATGAGTGGGTGAATGAAGCCTCAGAGTCAGATATTGAGAATGAAGAAGAGGAAGATGATGTAGATGAAAAAGAGCTTGAAAGCATGCTTATATATCAAGATGAAAAGTGCCCAGGTCACCGACAAGAAGAAGAGTCAACAAAGTTGTGCGAGGATGTGCGAGTTTGCGAGCATGGAGATAAAAATAGCACCAGTGGACGTTGTAGCCCATGTCCAAGCTCACTTTCGCAGGGTAGCAGCAACTCTAGTCGTATGACCAGCTTTGCAGAGCGAAGATTACACCGCACAGCTTTGCATGATGGTTACAGCAGTGTTAGCAGTTCACATGCTACCACTCCCGATGGTTCTGAGAGTGGCACCATGAGTCCTGATGCAAAAGGAGGCTTGGCCTCCGACCTTGTCCACCTGCGGTTGCAGCTAGAGGCTAAGCGACGTGCCATTGAGGCGCAAAAGAAGAAGATGGAGGTGCTGGCGGCACGGCAGAGGCTTCAGCTTGGCAAAGCAGCTTTCCTTAATGTTGTTAAGAAGGGACACAGCGATACACTGCCACATCCTGTCAAGCAGGAATTAGCGTCAATAAAAGAAAAGGAATTGACAAAGGATGACACATGTATGGAGGTGTTGAAGGCCAAAAGCAAGGAAACTGAGAAAAACTTGGATAAAGAGTCAAGAAAACTGTGGGAGGATTCAGTTTTACCTGCAGCTACTGAATTAAAGGGGGATACTCACATGGATGAAGGTGTGGATGAGGAAGAAGTGGGTGAAGATTTAGATCTGAGTGATTGCAGCCGCTCAATTGAGCTCTTGAACGATGCAATTGGTGTAATCCAGCAGCAGATGATGCAGCTGTCTGTCCAACAGGAACTGCTCATGAAACAAACCATGAAGTCTCCATCGCAGGAATACACGATGAAACCACAGTCTCCTGAGGTCAAGCACCGATCATCTGTGCAGTTTTTAGAGATGTCAACTGCAACACGACGACCTCCCAAGTTAAGTTCGTCTCGTAGCACTCGACCCAAACCTTCAGAGCTTAAGCTTAGCAAGGACAATAGCACTCGTGCAAGTTTAAAAGTTAGTGCCCGGACACCTACGGCTGATTTTAGGACACCTCCAGATTGCAGGACACCCCGAGCAGAGATCGAGGAAGAGGATGTGGCCAAGGCAATTGGGCGCAATCCTGGAAGAGGCGTGGCACGAAATACCACATTCCGTCTTCAAGACTCTGGAAACCAAAAGGCAGAGAGTCCAGCTTTGCCCAAACTAGAATCGCCAGCAGTGGAAGAGCAAGGCAGTTCTGCAAAAGAATCTATTGATGATCAGTTGGAAGAGAAAAAAGCCCAGCTGATCGAGGTTGCTCTGTCTGACCTGGCTGACGCCTCTGACTCTGGCGAGCCAAAAGCAGGACTGGGTTTTTTCTTCAAGGTAACAGTAATATGGTTTCTTCTACTTTTTTTTTTTTAGTCATTTTTTTTTTTTTAATAAAATTGAAAAGCGAACAAATTTTTGTATTTGAACATGAGATATGGCAATAGCTGCACATTTTTTTGAACAAAAAGGACTAGTTTGTTCAAGTCTCTTTAATTGTTGCTATGCTGATTTAACTTAAGTGCTTTGAAACAACATAATTGAGTGCAAAAGTTTGTGTCCCTAATGATCTCTGGGTGAAAAAAATGTATATCTCTATTTAAAAAAAATATAACTTGTTTATTATTAGAACTTTTTTTAATGGTTAACATAACTATGATGAATCACATACCTAACAAATATTTTTTCGCCTTACATGCAGTGCTGTGAAACAGTATTTGCCCCCTTCCTGAATTTTTTATGTTTTTGCATATTTGTCACACTTAAATGATTGAGATTGGGCCAGCGATGTGAAAGACTTATTGGCAGTTATCACAAAGGCTTGATTGCAGTTATTGCTGCCAAGGGTGGCACAACCAGTTATAAGGTTTAAGGGACAATTTAATTTTTACACAGGGCCCCATAGATTTGGACAGCTTTTTTTCCTCTTAAAAAATAAAATCATCATTTAAAGTGACAAAAACTTCTTTTTATGTGTTACTCTGGTTTGTGTAATCTTAAAATTTTTTGATTATCTCTATCATTTACTGTAAGTGTGACAAATACAGTATGCAAAATAAATCAGGAAGGGGCGAATACTTTTTATGGCCCTGTAGCTGCAGGGCCTTGTGGTGCAAATTTTAAAATATTTTACTATTGTTGCAAGTCAATAAAAAGTACAAAATGTTCAGATCAATTACCAAAAAAATAATGTGCCTTATGGCTATTCTCACTTAAAAAACTGTTAAGATTGAGTTTTTGCATTGATCTGCTACCACATGATTGGCCTCTCTAGATAGCTCAGTGAATATGCAGGTGTTCCTAATAATGAAGACAGTTAGTGTAAATATGTGTGTGTGTGTGTGTGTGTGTGTGTGTCTGTGCATGTAGGATGATCAGAAAGCAGCAGATGAGCTTGCTAAGAAGCGTGCTGCGTTTTTGTTGAAGCAACAGAAGAAGGCTGAGGAGGCACGTCTTCGGAAGCAGCAGCTGGAGGCAGAGTCCGAGCTCAAACGAGATGAGGCCAGGTACATTTGTGTTTATGCCTTCTGTATGTAAAGGAAATTACATACAAATCAAATTAGATTTGTGTTTGGTAAATGCGAATGCAAAGAAGATACCTAATGTCTATGATGTGATCCTAAATAAATAAATAAATATGTTGCACTTTTTTCAAAAAGTACTTCCTGTTTAAAAATTTTACTTGTTTTGCATTGTTTTGCCTGATTGTTTAAAAAATGGCTGAACATTTTCTTGGTAACTAGAAGGCTTGGTGTAGTGACGTTTAAGTAACCTACCTATGATGCATGCACATGTGTGCAAATGCATGATTAAGCTTTGGCTTATTTATAGGGCTTTAAAGGTTGTTCCTTCAGAAGCAAATTTACATACTAGTCAACTATAATGTATGTGTGGAAGAGTCGAATCAAGTGCAAGATTCGGGGCAGACAAAAGAAGTGAATGAATGGCCTTCTTTATACGACCATTGACTTGATCCTCAAACTATGCTTTTTTTTTTTTTTTTTTTTTTTATTTTCCCTAATTGCAAAATACGGTAGCATGAAGCTGCCCTGACGAATGGCACCTGGAATTATGTTCACACAGTAAGTGGAGTATTTAGCTTAGGTTATTTTCATAGTAGAGCCTTGGGATTGCTTCTGAGAACATTTTACCACAATGTTTTTTTCATTTTGATCAGCGAGAACACAATCCTTCAACGATCTGGAATCATGCAGAGTCCACAGGAAAATGTGGTCTCAGAACGAAACCGTGTACTCGGGCAGGGATCGCATGCAGCCAGAAGTTCCTGATTCCCAACATTATAATTCTTCTCTGATGTTGTTAGACATGTTTGGACATGGGTGTGATTTCTGATAGGCCCTTCAGTGCTTGGATTGGACTGTGCCAGCTTCCATATCCATGAATCTCCACAGTGAATTGGGCTTCAGGGTTAGGAATATGTAGAACCGGTGCTGACATCAATTTTCTTTTCCAGATTTTCACCTAAACCATGTTGACATCTTATTGGTTAGCTTCTTTAGCAAAGTGCTCAAGTTCTGCGTAAAATGCCAGAAGAAATTTCCAAATCTAGAAAGCACTGCACCATTCTCACCAAGATGGGCTGTGGTCACAGTGTTAACTACCTTTATTTTGGCGATACTCTGACTGGGTCTGAATGAACCTTTGAAAGAATACAGGAACACTCATCAGGCCAAAGGAAATTATTCAATACTTTTACTGCCCTGACAGTTTGTCTTCCACTCATCCCCTGCTCTGATGCAGATTTTGCATCCAATTTTAAAACAGCATTTGCTTACTACAGTACAAGCATTCAAATTCAGAATTCATCCATCTGTTTATCTTGATAATCAACATAGCATTGCAGATTCTTTTCTTTCATTTTAACAAAAAAGAAGTCCATCCCATGGGTTAAGTTCCAGGGCAGATGAGCCCCAGAGACAAAGCCTCTTTATTGTAGTCTTTAAAGTTTTATGTTCTGGTGGCAATGGAGAAAACAACCTACTGCTAGTTGCCTTGCTAAGGTCTCATCAATAAAATTATTTTCTCCTCCAAGGTCAAAGAAGGCCTCCAGATTTACTGACTGAGTATCTCCAAGTGCTTTCCTCCCGGGGAAGACTCCTTCCTTTCAGGCCTTATATGAGCCCAGGTTTTGACCATACAATACAAACACCAGTTCTCACGTCTATGGGTCTCCTTTTTCTCAGAAGAAACCCCAGATTAGGCTAATTACATGGTGCTTTCAGTGCTAAGGCCTCCAGATTTACCGACTGAGTATCTCCAAGTGCTTTCCTCCCAGGAAAGACTCCTTCCTTTCCGGCCTTATATAAGCCCAGGTTTTGACCATACAATACAAACACCAGTTCTCACGTCTATGGGTCTCCTTTTCCTCAGAAGAAACCCCAGATTAGGCAAAATAAATGGGTTCCACCAGGAGACCCTTGGGTTCAGACTTCCTGGGACCATGCCTATAGTTGGTAAACTGGAGACAACTGTCAGCAAGGCATTCTCTGCATCGATCATGCAGGCGATTGTCAATTCTGATTGACAAATCATATAGTACTTCCAATAATTTTATAGGATCATGAGTAGCTAACTCATCCTTTAATTCTTCTGAGAGCACACATGCTCCTAGGAGGGTTTGGGCATTTCAGACAGAGCTGGCAGCAAGAGTCTGGAACTATACTGCATATTTGGCAACCGAATGGCTACACTGACAGGTCTGGAGTAGGGATGACCCTATACCCACTCTGGTGAGTATGCACTTTAACGCTGTAAAGAAGAGTAATTAAAAGCCTATTCCAGATCTCATCCATTGACGAAAGAGATCATATATGCTTCTCCTGGAGCAGGCAGTCTCATCTCAGCTTTCAGAATGAGCAACTGTATTGGGGATTCAACTCAGTGGAGTCAACTTTCAAGTTGGTTTTTAATTCATTCCCATAGCAGAAGTGGATTGGGCTTCATGTTCAACAAGCACAGTGACCTGCCTAGACACAATTTATCCAAATCTGCTAATTCCTTTACTGGCATAAACATAATGTTATGGGATCATGATGAGATGTAAACTAAGATGCCAAATAAGGATTATTTGTCCCTAAGAGGACAATGAATTATGGAGTCAAGTGCAACATTTGAGACAGATGAAGCAGGTGTACAAAGGGCTTGTGTGAGAGCAAAATAAACTTCTAAGCCAAGCTCAAAGGGACCAACATAACCGGGGTGAGTCGTCCATGAGGACAGGGCTGAAACTTGGAACAAGGACACCGATGGAACTTCACATGAGGACAGCGCTGGATGTGAGCACAGGTACAGAGCTGGACCTTGAAGCATATCAGAGCTTTTATGGCTAACAGGACAAAGCAGGACAAAGATAACGGGAAGCATTACAGGAAGCATTTCAGTGCTAATAGGGCTAACAGGAAGCATCTCTGTGCTTTCAGTGCTAAGAAGCATCATCTCTGTGCTTTCTGGGCTAACAGGAATTATTTTTGTGCTTTCAGGGTAACAGAAAGCATTTTTGCTATCTGGATGCACCTGCCGGCAAACAGGCCTGACAGCAAGAATCTCAATGCTAACAGAGCTAACAGGACAGAGTTCAGATAAAACGGCAATTCTTAGAGACTTTGTGTTGGAAGTCTGCTTGTTCCATTGTCCATCACCTCCCACTCCACCACATGCTGTGCCAGCCATGGAAATCATACTGCAAATGTCCTGGATGGGGAGTACTTTTCCAGAGCACCATGAGCTCATGTCTCTCATTTCCTACAGCTTGTCGTCGGATCAGGAGGTGACTGCCCATGAAGTCTAATCACCTTGCCCATGTTCTAGTCATAACATTTAGAGGTAACCAACTGGAGTGGAATCCAAGCAGGAGTGGAGACAAAAGTAAACTCACATGGCTTGGTAACATGAATTATAAAGCAACACATAGTACCCCATGCAAAACCTAGAGTTTAAATAAAACAACTAGAGACTAATTGAGACTAAATGAGGACACCTGTGAAACAGAAGACTGTTATCCATTAAGCAGTGGCTACCCATGTCAACTTTCATAGTTTCCTAGCACTATTCACAAAGCGTCCAAAAAACAGGGGTTATCCCTGACACTTGAAAACTAGAGTATGTAGCTGCCCTGGTGTTGTTACTTTACTGGGGTTGGGCCTGTTATAAAACCTTGTGCAGACAGCCACGGTACTGCCTGAGAATGCACACTCAGTGTTACGGTAGTAGGTTGTAACAAGTATGGCATTAAGCACTATAGGCAAAGAACAAACACAATACTCTATGCTATGAAAATGTAGCACAGGCTTTTACTGGCAATTTTTAAGGTTGAATGTTTTTTTGGATGTTCCTTGATGCATGAGCTGGCATAAATTGATCAAAACACTTTACTTTTGAATACAACAAATTACACCATTTTATTTGTTTTTATTGGTTCTATTGCATGACGTATGCTTTACCGATGATTGGATCTTCAACCGATTACAAATATGTTCATGAATTTAAAACAAATCATGAAAATATTCTTCTGGAGAAAACTTGGAGGCGGAGCATCATTCCTGTGCGTAGAGCAGCACTAAACCTATGCCTGATTCTTGGCAGGCAAATTATCACGGACTTCCCTACAGTACCACCAAACTGCCTACCAGACACCAAACCCTTATTTAGATTAAGTACTGTATGTATCAAGTGTTTGTATGTGTGTATGTTTATGTCAGGCGTAAAGCAGAGGAGGAGCGCATGCGTAAGGAGGACGAAAAGGCACGCAGGGAGCTCATCAAGCAGGAATATCTGCGCAGAAAGCAACAAGAACTCATGGAGGAACAGGGAATGGCCAAACCCCGTCCCCACCGCAGAAGGCCCCGCCCCAAATCACTCCATCGCGGCCAATCCGGCACCTCCACCCGTATGACAGTTTGGCCTATTCGCTGTATATAATACACAAAATGTAAAATGCATGTCTTTCTCTCTCTCACTCTCTATCTCTCCGTCTTTCTAGCTGTAAGTTTATGTGCTGCTCCATCTGGCTCCTCTCTTTCCTTGGCATCTGCTGTTACTGAAGCAGACAGCGTTACCTCTGGAGGAGGCTCACAGAGGTTGGTGAATCTGCATGTGTTCGTGTTTGGATGCAAATCATCTCTGTGTACTGTGAAAAAAGGAAAGAAACAGAATGAAGGACATTCTTTTTTAAGGTTTGAACAACATACCTGATGTGTGTGTTTGTGTGTGTGTGAGACAGAGGTGGAGCCGAATCAGTGGAGTCATTTCCTATGTTAAGCCGTAATACTAGCAGGAACATGGAGAGAGATTGGGAGAACGGTTCGACAGCTTCCTCCATCACCTCTGCAGCAGAGTACAGTGGTAGATTAAACATACACACACACACACACACACACAAAATTCCCATTTCTAAAATATTCCTGATTTTGTTCGCACCAATTATCAACCAAGATATAAAAACATGACATGCACACATTCTGATTAACATGCATGCTATGTGTTTGTTTTAGGTCTGAGGCTGTTTAAGGAGCCCAGTGCTAAGTCCAATAAGCTGATCATCCAAAATGCTATTGCCCATTGCTGTCTGGCTGGCAAGGTCAACGAAGCCCAGAAGAATGCTGTGTTAGAGGTGATTAAAGTTACACACACACAAAAGTAAATCCTAACTCTATCTGAAGAATAAAAAAATAGAATAAGGAGAATAACTTCATAGCACAACAGAAAACTGTTCCCCTTGTGAAATTGATTCAAATCTCAGAATGCCACAGCCATTCAGGGCTGTAAGTCCAAGACAGCAAAACTAGTTGTGGGTAGAAAGTATGGCTCTCTTACTCCGGAATCAATCACATGGACATTAGGAAACTGTGGGCATCTGTGCGCGCGTTTATGTGGAACGGGATGGATAGAACTACTGAGTGCATTACACCATCCTGTGATGCTGCAGCTGCAGTTCTAAAAATGCAGTTGTGTCTCTGAGGAAGCACATGATGACTACATTAAAATAATATTTAGGAAATTATATTTTGTTTACATCTGAAATTGTATTTTTTTTTTACCTGTAGCACATAACAGCAGTCTAAGAG
>JAOTRS010000019.1:1346121-1370725 GCA_028565755.1 Dinotopterus cunningtoni
GACAAATATGCAAAAAATCAGGAAGGGGCAAATACTTTTTCACAGCACTGTAAGTTTTCTTTTCTCAGTACAGAACCACATAATAATTCTTGTCCATGGTGATTACTTACTTATATGCGACTGATGCAAATGATTAGGAGTTAGTTGAAATAATGCTAAATTATACCTTTAATGTTTTCCATAGGAAATTGAGCGTTGTGAGGCCAATCACCTGATGATCCTGTTCCGTGATGGTGGCTGCCAGTTCCGAGCACTTTATGCATTCATGCCTGACACTGAGGAGCTAACAAAGCTGTTGGGTACCGGCCCACGTGCCATAACTAGAAAAATGATTGACACACTCTTCAAATACAGCTCCGACCGCAAGCAGTTTACCATCATTCCGGCCAAGACGGTCTCCGCCAGTGTGGACGCCATCACAATCCACAATCACCTGTGGCAGATCAAACGACATTGCTCCTCCAAGAGGAAATGAATAATGCATATTTTACATTCCTCTCGGCTCCAAAATTAAGCTTCCCTACTGGTCATTTCCTATAAGCTCCTGGGTCAGTGTAGCTCCATTCTCAATGGCCCACCAGCTGCTTCAATAATAATGTATTACAGCTCAGGCAGCCGAGCAACTCCAAGTGGAAGTAAGGCGCACATTTCTTGTGCATTTATTAGCTCTAGAATCGTGCTTCCTTATTGGCTGTGTCCTATTAGCTACAGCTCCACTCTTTGTTTTCATAATGACTGCAGGTGATGTATGGGGTGTGTATGATGGGTGTCCGGGTAGGTGAGCATTACCATCGAGCTAAGGTTTGTTAAATAGGGTCGCGGATGGCACCATGATATCACCGCGCTGCCTTGATTTGCATATGGAACCCTTAACGCCACCCTTACTGGTCACAAGACTCTCAAAATGAGAGTACACCAGGCTTCGAAAGGTATGGGGCATGTGTCTGATAGAGTTATGAATTAATATGAAGGATCTGTTTTACTTTGTTCAGTGTTTTTTTTAACGGCAGGTATTTCTGCATGTGGCACTTTTTCAGTTCGGAAAGAGATGGGTTCAGTTCTACATGAGTGTTATTTCACTTTGAACATTCACACACATGCGCACACACTCTCTTGACTTGGACAGAAAAGAGTGCTTGTCTGTGTGTGTTGGGTTTTCTGTTACCTCTCTGCTGCTGATTATTTTTCCACTAATAATGCTCACTATAGCAATGCACTATGACCAGCGTTATGTGCAAAACTGTAAAAGCACATGACTAAGTGTGTCTGTGTGTTTGTGTGTGTGTGTGTGTGTGTGTGTGTGTGTGTGTGTGTGCTTTACGGTAGTTAGTGTGGTTGAATGCTGAAGTGAAGTCTGTACTGGCCTTCATGGATTATTTTAATCACAATTTAAAAGCTTTTCTCATGGGACAGGAATGTATTATTCTTTGTTGTTTGATTTGTCTCCCCTCCTCCTTTTAGTGTTCTCTGTTCTTCTGCAATTCTTCACTGAGCAACATGATTGTCCTGGAAACACTCTGGTTATGTTGAATGTGTGTGTGTGTGTGTGTGTGTGCAGTTCTATATGTAAATGTATAGACTGTAAAGTCTACTTTTTCTTTCATCGTTTTTTCCACTTATTTATTTTAAAGAGGAGCCCTGAAAATTAATAAATTATTCAAGCAAAGTCAGTTTTGTATAACACTGTTTTTTTTTCTCCATCTTTTCTGTGGTCTGGTACCGTGGTTTAGCTGGAATTTAAATTGGAAACATTCCAGTTTTCTTTCACACAAAGCTTTACACAGACAGAAGCTCTGGACTGAACCCCAGACCCTTTATAAAATCCCTTTATACTTACCTATATGCTTAGATCACATTGGCATTTTATTCCTGTATTCCAAGGGATAGTGGAAAGTGCTGTGTTTGGATAAGAAGAAATATATGAAGTTAATTTTGTGCCAGAAATCTCATATAAAATACTAACACCCAAAAGCAAAATATTAATGATCAAAATGTTAAATATTACTTCTGATTCTCACTCTCATCATGCTGTATTGTGTTTCAATTTACAGATTTATATGATCCATTTTTTTTTCTTCTGATTTTTGGCACATTTTTAAGGGGGGTCTTAAAAGCTCTAAGAGTTAGCCATGCTTATTCAAATAAAGATGCATTAAAATATTTGTATTTTGAAAGTATGTTATATTTTTATGCAGAACTAGCAAAATAAAGTTAAACCATGGATTGCGAACATAATTCGTTCTGGACACCTGCTTGTATATCAAATTACTATCAAAGCGAATTTCCCCATAAGAAATAATGGAAACTCCAATGATTTGTTCCACAGCCCAAAAAATAATTATTACAAAATATAAACTAATAATAGGATCAAATAAAAGTAAAAAAAAAGGACTGGTGTTAGACGATAGAAGAAGCAAGAGCAGCGGGGCTACTGTTTAGGACAACTTTCACACACACAATCACTTCTCTCTCAGACAGAGTCTCTGGTTACTGGAATCTTCTTTTTGTGTGACTTTAACAAAGAACCTCTCTAATGACACTTGCTTTTGCCCCCATTTAGCACCGTTACAGCCTTTTTTTTTCATGGACTGTTGTTGCAGTACAGTTACTAAAGAATAGTCACTGCACTTGGACACAAAATAAAAAAAGATGTTACAGTAAACAGTACACGCGTGCACTGAGACTGAGTATGGGAGATGATTACCGACAATCCCACAGCACGAAAGAGAAAGCCATTGTCTTAGTTGTGATCACGTGACGCTCGGAAGACAAAGCTTATGCGTACTTGTCTATCAAGACCTCGCTCGTGTAACAAGTTAAAATTTATTTAAACATTTTGCATGTTTTGCGAAATGCTTGCAGACCAAGTTACTCGTAATCCAAGGTTCCAGTGTATAATGTAATATGATATATATTAATATAATGTTATATATATTACATACACTCACTGAGTTTTTTATATAATGTATATTACATACGCTCAATGAGTTTTTTTCAGGGGCCAGTAACTAATGCGTGATTAAAGTAACAAGTAGGACTTATTAGATGTAAAACATTTTGATATGCCACTCATCATTAATATCTTTGTTCCCTAAAAAAGAGCTGGCAGACCCTGGTCCTGTGGTGAGTCGATCTAACCTGCTCCATCAACCAGGAGCTGTGATGTGAACCCGGGTGGATCTTAAGCTTAGGTTACTGTCTGTGTGGCATTTCTGCATCATGTTTTCTCCAAGTCTAAATATGTTTCTCTGGGTTCCCTTCTTTCCCCCCACCTTTTTAAAATATGCTGGCATGTGTATTGTAAGTATACAGTACTTATATGTGTGTGTGTGTGTGTGTGTGTGTGCAGGACTGGCTTCGGGGGATTTCCAGCCTCATGCTCAGTATTCCTACGATCCACCATGACCCTGAGTAAAGCAGTTACTAAACGTGACTGAGTAATCTAATGCATGCAAATGCCCACTACACAACACAAACAGTGGACAAAAACAAAACAAAACAAAATAAGGCAGTAAACGGAACAAAAATTGAGAATCAACCTTAGTGGACAAAACAATGCTTTGTCAGCATTTTTGACAGGAATACAACACGGATTCAAAGTTTATTGGTTATTATGAAACTATATTACAAGTAAAGAATTTATTTTGTAACGTAACAAAATTTTAAAAGAAATGTAAATGATTGACAGCCTGCACAGAGGAAAGAACCAATAAGTACAAAATGACATAGGTTTCGTTTGGTCCAATCACTGTGAAGAGAAGAGTATCACGTGTCCCGCCCTCACACGTCCCTGCTGTCGCTGGCGGGTAGTGACGTCATGGGTTCTAAAATGGCGGTACAGAGTCTGCTTTGAAATTTTTACATACTGATACGTTTTTATGATAAATATTTTCACGCAATGTTTATTTTTTTACTCGGAACCTGCGAGGAGGAAATAGGATTATAATTAATAAAGAAAATGGATTCGGTGGTAGGGGAGGATCAGACGCTGCCTTTTGACATCAATGGGAGGTATGTTAGCTCAGTTCATTTGAAAATTAACGACTTGTGCATGACTGGGTACTCTGCCCGCATAACACACACTGTTTGTGGTTTGTAAAAGCTAAGCTAAGCGTACAATTCTGCACGTTAAAAAAAAACAACAAAAAAGCTCAAGAACAGCCAAGCAGTGCCTGCAGACTGTCACGGGTGTCATTAGATGGCTATTTTATCAGCTTTTGCAGAAGAATTAGCTTTTACTGGGGCAGCTAGCTTGCTCAGGTCGCAAAACTAGCTTTGGCTTCAAACTGGTCCAACTGCCTTATTAATAAACAGCAATTTCAAGCACATTGTCGAACAATTAACAGACAGATAGATATAAATTATTAATCATCACCATCATCAGTTCAACACTTTTTATGCTGAGAATGGCAGGAATTATTTGGAGTCTATTCCACACTGTGACGCCAGATGGCGTACAAGAGGAAGTGTTGGATCACACTGCATGTCACAGGATATTCAGTAGTAGAACAGTACAGTATCTGTAATAATATTAGCAGTAGTATTTTATTTGGAGGAAAAAAAATGTTGAATTATTTTAAGGCTGTTAAAATAGCTAATGTTCATTAATTGGCAACAGCTTATGGTATTATTCTGTTTTTCTACAAAAACTGTGGAAAGTGCTGTCACTTAGATTTGCTGATGCCAAGATCATTTAAATGAACATAACAGACAAATTATACTGAATATATTCAGAAAATTTAGTATGTACTTTAAATCGTGAAAGAATTTTACTTAAATGTTCAATATTTAATTGAAGTATTTAAAGTGTAAGGTCACTATGATCACTCATGGAAGTGGGACCATAAACATTTCATCTGAATTTTTTTTTTTCATAGAATAATTCTGTTTATAATCAAATATTGTAAATGTGAAATTGTAACTGGACATAAAAACTGATAATTAATTGATTTTGATATAATTAAAGAAAAAAAAACGTGGTCTTCATATGAAAGATGTTTTGTAAATAGTTGAAAATTTAATGATTTTCCTCTGAATTGTCATTGGTGTTACTGTTGGTGGTGTTCCCAGGAAGAAAAGTGACACTAGTTATTAAAGGTATAAAAATAAAATTACATTAAGCACTACTTTTTCAGGAGATTTTTAATGACCCAAATTCCATCTTTTCTATAGAATGACCCTTATACTATTTCTTTGATATAGCTGCACATTACCACTTCTCATTCGTATCATCATTATTTATAACAGTGTTTTATGTAAGTAATTTCCATGTCACTTATTTTATGCCATTCTCTTTGCTGTTTGTTTCCGAAGTGTGAAAAGGATAACTTCTTGATTCAAATCAATCGATTACCCACAACTGACTTCTGAATCAGAGTCGACTCTAAAACACTGAATCGAACCACCATAGTGTTTACAATCGCAGTTCTCTACTTAACCACGTGACTGCTGCTGATGGTGATTTTTGCTTTGGTCAGTTAGTAGTTAATTAAGCCCGATATCGCTGAGAGATCATATCCATCAATCGCTACACGTGAGATGATAAACGTCATATCCGCCTGTACTTCCGCTCTGTGGCTAAAATGCGCACTGACAGTTATTTTAGTTCCCGCGCGCGTGAGCGCGTCTCGCGCTGTCGTAACAAACAACACGCACTTAGCGAGATAGCATTGCTAGCTCGAGCTTCCCAGAAAAGAGGAAATTAGTTAGGTGGAGCTGAAAAAAAAAGAGCTGTCATTTTTTTGATCATGTAACGGATTATGTCTCTTTTCTTACTATGAAAGTAATCCAGTAGGTAGGTACGCTTTAATGTTTACATATTCATGTTAATAACATTTGATCCACTAATTTAGGCTGCGTCTCAAACCGCTATGAACTATTTTTATCCAACGGGCTTGTGATTACGGGTTGTCATGACTACGATGATAAATATATTGCGAGAATACTACGCCACGTAAATGTGAGAGCTTGCCTTGTAGATTGACTCTGTGCATACAGATTAGCATACAAATTAGTGGTGTTTTTTTATTCCAAGTTGTAAAGTTATAAACGTTATTCCGACTCTTTTAGAGAGCATCAAATCAGCTTGTGTTCACGTTTTGCGGAAACGTGTTTGTGCTTTAACACGGCTTCTGTTTCTGGTGTAAATGTGCTGACAGAGTAGTAGCATACAGTAAGGAGAGAATGATCTCAGCCCCCGCTGTCCTTATGGCTCTGATGAATAAGTAAATAAGCCGATATGTCACCGTTATTGTTATCACCGCGCGCGCAGGTGGATGGCCGCTGTGTGTGAAGCTGTTCATAATGATACCAGAAACTCTGCTCAGTTATCACTTATTTACTGTTGCGTCAATGTTGTTTTTGTCATTCAGTTTAATTGTATTATCTTTATAAAGAAGAGGAAGTAGGGGGTTAAGGGTTGTGAGGAAGCTGTTCCGTAAACACACACGCACGCGCGCGCGCACGCATTCGCATATTCACACTAGGGTTTGCATCATGGTTAGACAGGCTTGGATTCGATTGAATTTTTTGACATTGTAACTTTTAATTTGATTCAAAAGTGCTATTTATTTCAAGCAGATGGTTTTTTTTTTTTTTTTTATTTTTTTTTTACAGGTTTTGAATGATCAACTACTGATACAAGTATTTAATAAGGAAATGCTGTGCAACTCATGTGGTTGTTTGTTTAAATGTCAATTCTTATACAAAGCAAGAAACTTCTTTCCTGTCACTCTTCTGTTTCACACTCCAGTCCAGTAGGTGGCAGAATTTCACCAACTGCCCATAAACTCAAAATAAAAATAAGCAGGCTCAGTGGTAGGTGTTTCGCCTGGCATGCGGAAGGCCCGGGTTCGATTCCCAGCCAGTGTCCAAACCCCCCAGCCACTGGATGCAGTGCCGGTCCCAAGCCCGGATAAAATGGGAGGGTTGCGTGAGGAAGGGCATCCGGCGTAAAACCTGTGCCAAGTTGTTGTGCAGACTGGATATTCCGCTGTGGCGACCCCTTGCCGGGAGCAGCCGAAAGACCAGCAACAAGAAATTACAGACTGGAAAGTTGCGTTCTGATGGGCAGGTAGTTCCCTGCGTAGTGCCAACACACACCCTTCTGCACCTGGAGGACCTGACTTGAGCATGAAAATAGTATAAAATTCATGCTGGTACTATGTAGCCAAAAGGATAGAAGAATAAACCATGGAGGTGGTGGACAGTTCTGTTATTCTAATAAGTTCCGGTTTATGTTTCCACTTATTTCGCTTTAGAATATCAGCTCTGGTAACTTCCAGGTTTCGAGGTTGTCTAAAGCCTTGTGTTTTAGTTAGCTTTGTAGCTTGGCTTAGGTGTAAATAAAACAACACAGAGGCAAATCGTATCGGCTTGGGATCAGTTGTTGCTAAAAATGTCATAACAGTGTGTTTGTGACCGGTTTTATGTGGGATTTGGCTTGTAGCTGCTCTCTTCTCATTGTGGCAGACCGTACCGACCTACTTTTTCCCATGCCACGGCCGACAGTTAGTGTAATTAATGATTGTGGAACACCGATGACACAGTGGTACATATAGTTAAACATTTCAGTGCTGTTATTGTCCATTATAGCCACTCAAGGAAAGCCTCTTGTCCCATTTAAATTACTTGGTCAGAGCTAACTCTTGTATAATAGAAATTGTCAGTCAGAAATTTGCCAAATGAGTAGTCTGTTTTTCACTAATAAACAGGAGATGAATTATGAATTCATAGACATGTGAATCTGAAATTCTTTGCATGGATGTTTCTGACTTCCTAATAACTAGTGCTGTCTAGAAGCTCTCATCTTTAAGTATGGTGTATCCTTGCTTACTGTCACAGTGAATAAGTCTGTTAATATGAATTAAAATCTATTTTATGTTTAAGTTACATTAGACAAGCATACACTACCATTCTATTGTTTAAAGGTTGGACACATCATCTCCTTCTCCTCAACCCAGAGTATGTTTTATATTTTTGATTGTCCAAAGTAGTTACATTTAGTTTCGATGACAGCTTGGCACACTCATGGTGTTCTCTCATCAGATTCATAAAGTAGTCACCTGAAATGTTTTTTTAGTTTACAGATGTGCCTTTTCAAGTGTTTTGTGACATTTCTGGCCTTCTTAATGTGCTTTAGACCATCACGTGTCTTGTGCTTCAAACGCTATGATAAAACTGGCTCTCATGAGGACTGTTCCAGCAAAAGCAGACTAAGAGCTACCTCTGCTACAGAGGATATGTTTATTAGAATGACCAGTCTCAGCAACCGCTGATTCCAAGCACCTCAGATTAGAGCTCACATAGATGCTTGAGTTTAAATGCACGAGTTCAAGGGGCAGACATATTTCAACATCCACTGTTCAAAGAATGGACATGAGATCAGTGGAAATCCTTTGATCTGATGAGTCCAAATTTGAAAGTTTTGCTTCTCACCACTATGTCTTTGTTAGATGTAGAGAGGGTGAACAGACGGTTCCTGAATGTGTGGTTCCCACTGTGAAGCATTGAGGAGGAGGTGTGATGATGTGGGGTAAAATAGACAAGGAAAGGATCTGAGCAACTTTGACGTTGGCTGATTTTTTTGACTGTTAAATGATCGGGACAGAGCACGTCCAAAACTGCAGGTTTTTGGGATGTTCCCAGGATGCATTGGCTAGTACCGGCCAAAAGTGGTTGAAGGAAGTACACTTGTTAAACCGTCGATAGGGTCATGGGCCTCACTTGGCGTAAGGGCTGTTTACTCTAATCTCACATACGTAGGTACTGTAGCTGTGACACAGATTTCTGAACACACAACACTTTGAAGTTTGTTGTCTATGGGGCTGCATAGCAACTGACCAGTCAAAATGCCCATGCTGACCCCCCTGTACATTACTGAAAGCACCTATAATGGGCACATGAGCATTAGAAGAAGGTGACCTGGTCTGATGACTCATATTTTCTTTTACATCATGTAGATGGCTAGGTGTGTATGTACGTGCGTGCGTGCGCACGCATTGTTCACTTGGAGAAGAGATTGTACCAGGATGCATTAGAGTGTGTCATATAAATTAGACATATGTATGTGATGGTAATTTGAAGCATTCTGTATGCATATGAAATTTCATACAACTTTACACACAGCTGAAGTGGATTTTCATTTGCACTCACATCACTGCTTATTTTTTTCACAACTATTATGAGGAAAATGCCGTTGTGTTGTGGAGTTAAAGAGTCTAACTGTTTGAGATGAAAAAAGAAACTGAAATGATGGATACAGTAGATGGTTTTTGTGCAAGTAGTAGCTTGTTAGCTAGATTGCTTTAGGCTCACTCCATGAATTACATCCATCGCTGAGTAGTACTGTGTGTGTGTGTGTGTGTGTGTGTGTGTGTGTGTGCGGAACTGGAACAGCCAATAAAAATATATACATGGAACAGCGAGCCAATACAAATACCGTAAAAAAAGCCACTTTACATTTAGAAGGTGGTGTGTGTGTGTGTGTGTGTGTGTGTGTGTGTGCAAATGTCTGCGCATGCATGTGCTAAAAGGCATGAGGTAACAAGCCTCATGGAGCTACGACGTTGAATGGTTCATTGTGTATTTGATTTGAAGAGTGAAGCTTTGTTGTTGTTTTTTTCCCCTCCCCCTCTTTTTTCCAGAGTTGGTGTGTGTGTGTGTGTGTTGGTGTGCAAGTGTGGGCATTTATGTATCTTTAACTCTCCCCGATAGTTTAACAATAGTATGTGTGCTTTTTTTTCTGCAGCTGCAGTATATCCAGACTGCCGGATTCTCTGAACAGTGCAGAACTCAGCATGGACATGACAGGTAACACACACAAACACAGGCGTACTGTAGTTATTTCCATATGATCCAGCTGTGAGGGGAAAGAGGGTGCCATGTAGATAGAGGACATAAAGTGCTTCTTCTGTTCTTCAGCTCCCATGTTCCCCGGGCAGAAGATGTCGCCAACCAAAGCCATGACGATGAAGGACTATGAGAATGTAAGCAGTATTTACATCATTAATGTTAATGCTAATGTTTCCAATTCAGTGCCATACAGGTGGAAAAGTTGTGTTTTTTTTTAAGCATGATCCTGACTTACTGCCACACTATACATTTTTGGTTTTCCTCCTCACTACCGTAATTACCTGTCCTGATCTGGGTTAATTTAGGACAGTTACATGTTGACCTTATGCGTGCTGAAAGTGAGTGACTAGTCAGTACGGCTGCACACATTCTGGATAATAAAAGGAAGAGAAAAATGCAGAAATTTTGATATTTATAATAAAATGCCTGCTAATTAAAAGCCATAATTGACTCACCAAGTTAATCATGTTTTTTTTGTTTTTTTTTTAACTTGGAGCAGAGTTTTGATTTCTTATTCATGGACGCAGCCTTCCTTGTGCTTCATGATATAACGAGTGTGTATAGCAGGACGGTCACATTTTAAATAAGCATTTCGGTGTTTGTGAGAGCCCCTTGATGTTAGTTAAAGAATGGAAAATGTATGTTCTTTAGTTAAGCATATTGGTTTCTGTTTTTAAATAAAATAATGAGAAAATGGAATATGTTGCTTTGTAATAATAAAAGTTTAACATTTATGATAAAGCCTGTCAAAATAAATGAGTAGTATTGCAAAGAGCAGCGTCCTGCAGACTGATAAATTGGCTTTTTAATGACTAAAGCATCATAATTCAGAATTGTCAACTTCTGATTAGGAACAAACACCCTTCCAGTATCAACCCTGACAATCCATTGTACAGACATGGTGGAAACATGGGCAAAAATACACCACAGTGATGTTTGTAATGAGTCATGAGCCATGATCTGGTTTTGAAGAGACACTTGTAAGTACTAAGGCTTGTTAGCAGTACTTGCATTTGGCCTCTTTTACCTTGCTTCTTTCACTAAAATCAATGAGAGTTCGAGGTTTCCACAATGTTACGTTTGTTGCTTCGGATTAACGATGGAATGAAGCAGTCTGTAAAGAGTGTGTGTGGGGCGGGGGCTTGTGCTTGTCCATTTAAGGTACTGCTGCAAGAGAAATGGGGAGGAACTGGGTTTTTTTTTTTTTTTACTACGGATTCTGTTTAGATTAGATCACAGTTGTATGTGTTGGATTTATTTCCTTTATCATTTTATCTTTCTCTTATTTTATCTTTCCAGTGTTTTATGTATTGTGAGAGTTTTACAGGTTTACAGTGCTTTTAGTATTACAAATATAAACGCATGGGTCATTCAACATTTAAATTTTTTTCTCTTTGTTTCTGCTTTATTTTTATTTTTCTTGATTTTTTTAATCTCTCTGAATTTGTATTATTCTGTTTCTGATCCCCCCTATTTTAGTTTCCCCGCCCCATTCTGCCCCAGATGTTGGCTGGCACACTGTTGTACAGTCTGCAACCCCCATCCACTCTTCAAACGCACGCACACACGCGCGCGCACGCACGCACGCACACAGGGGCTGGTTGTTGTCAAATTATCCCCTTTTCTGTGTAGTCTAATTGTACCCTTGTTGTTCATGTTTATTCATGTGCGGTTAGTGCAGTCCTGAAAACAGTCAGAGAAATATTAAATATATTAAACAATATGCAATAAACAACATAAATCCTGATTGTGCCTATGTGACAAAACATGTATTTTTTTATTGTTTTGTAGCAAATTACAGCTTTGAAAAAAGAGAACTTCAACCTCAAGTTGAGGATCTACTTCCTGGAGGAACGCGTGCAGCAAAAATGTGATGATTCTACTGAGGAAATTTACAAAACGGTGATGAGCAGACCCAGACACACACTACATGTGCACATAATACAATAGTCATTGTTGTTTTGTCTAATACACAATAACTGAATAAATAACAAAAAATAATAAATAAGTGTTCTAAAAAAATATTTGTGTTGCTGTGTGTAGAACATTGAATTAAAGGTGGAGGTGGAATCTATGAAAAGAGACCTTGCAGAGAAACAGGAGCTGCTTGTGTCTGCGTCGTACGTTTTAGTTTTTCTCATCCTGTCAATCAAAGCAGCTGTCCACTCATTAGCAATGTTACATTACATACAAATTGTGAATTGATTTAAATACACCTGAGATATGCATGCATATCTACATGTGTGTCTATGTAGGAAAGCACTAGAGAGTTTAGCCAACAGAGATTCTGGGGAAGGCCTGAGGGTGCGTGCTCAGAGAGAGATGGATGCACTCCGCGAAGCTTTCAGTGCCAGGATCAGAGACTTGGAGGAGGTGCGCGCACACACACAAATCATACACGCATCATACACAGAGAAGGAGAAATATTAGCTTAACTGTCTTTCCTTATAATACTGTATTTAAAAGGAATGCATGGCAGTTTGCTATAGGTATGTCAACCATAAAAAAAAAAAAATCTCTCCTTTTTTTTTTTTATCTAGTCTTTGCGTTGTGCAGAAGAAGAAGCAGAGAAAATGGCTTCCATTGCTGAGCAACAGAAGCTCAAAAGTTTAGGTCTGGAAAAAGAACTGGAGGCTTTCACTCAATCCAGGCCACTGCATGATGCTGGCTCCGCCCCTGGGCAGGACCACAATCTTCAGCAGACTCTGCAGGAAAAAGATTGGTGAGCGCCATCACAATCGCATTTGTCTTAAAGTTAATTTACTCACTAGTTGTAAAACAGCATGTTAGTATTCCACCACAGAAGGCATCTGGATACAGTTTTTGCGTTTTCAAAACTAATTATGCAGTTACAGATCAGCATGATTACTTGTGGGCAAAATCAGTAAATGTTTATACTTTAATAGAGAAAATTCTTAGAGAAACCCAACCCTAGTTAGGTGAGCTTGGATTTCAAATAGTGAAGCTACTTAATAAATTGGATATCGTTTATTGGTGAGGGTGCTGGCAGGGTTCCACAAAGAATGTTTACCTGGCATATGCTTCTTAATGTTTATTTTTATTTATTTATTTCATTTTTTTAAGTGAATTTTAGAATTTGGGGATAAAAATTGAGAATTTACAACTTTCATAGCTTATTAATATTTACATAATAATTCATATGTTAAAATAACAAATATTATGTTGTAAATTATTCATATTCACATTCATATTTTCATTTTCATGACTTTATATGGACAGCATATCTAAAAAATTTGAATATCGTAGAAAAGGTTTCTCTTTTTTTGGAATTTAATCGAAAAAGTAAAATTCATATCTTGTAGAATTATTACATTTAAAGTGAAGTATGTCGAGCCTTTTTCTGTTTTGGCTTACAGTGCATAAAAATAAAAAAGCACTCAAAATATCTTCAAAAAAATCTTAAAATATTTTCCAGGATCAATAAAAAAGGATTTATAGCACTGAAATGTCTAAAGAAAACTTGTTCAGTTATGCACTCAGTACTCAGGGGCACATTCAGCCTGTGGAGAGGATCAGCCCTTTGGTATTGAAGACCAGGTTGCTTTAATAGCAGCCTTCAGCTCATCTTTATTATTGGATCAGGTGTGTCTCATTTTCGCCTTGACAGTAGCCCATGGCTTCTCTGTGGGGTTCATGTCAGGTGAGTTGTCTAGCCAATCAAGCTCAGTAATATCATGGTCAGTAAGTGGTAGTTTTGGGAAATCGGCGTCGCCTTAAAGCTTGTCAGCAGATGGGAGCATGAAGTGCACTAAAATCTGGTACATGGATGTGTTGAATTTGGACTAGATTAAACACAGTGGACCAACACCAAATGACATCTTATGATTATTAGGAGAAGGTAAGGTCACAGTTAAAGTTGAGAGAGAGCACTCAGGTTTAAACCGTGCTGCTACTCTCTTCTGTAGTGTGATTGAGCGCCTCCAGGAATCCATCAAAAACCAGGACACTCTGATTGGAGAGCTTCGGAAGAATGACCAGGACAAGCCAATCGCAGAGCAGATGATCCAGCTCAACACTCTGATTGGCCAAAAGAATGCAGAAGTACAGGTATTTGTATTGTACACTTTGAGTTAGTATGCATAATTTTTATATACATAATTGCAATTAAAAAAAAAAAATCCTTTTTATAAACCCATGTACATATATGCACACGCACACACAAAAACCATCCTAATATTGTGCTCTTTATATCCGCAGGCTCTAAAAGAAGAGTTAGATCATGAGCGAGAAAAAGCAGACAAGGAAATCAAGGTGAGAAAAATGTCTGCAGTCACTTTTAAAATTTCTGAATTTTTTCAAATAAGTGTTCCCCCACACCAAATAAATAAATAGGAAACAATTAAACATTGCCAGGTTGTATTCCCGTCTCTGTGTGCATGGAGCTGTGTGCATTTGAGTACTCCGGTTGCCTCCTACAGTCCAAAGACATGCAGATTAGGCTAATTGCCATTTCCAAATTGCCTGTAGTGTGTGTATGTGTGTGCCCTGTGATGGTTTGGCACCCTCCCCAGGGTGTACCCCGCCCGTGCCCTAAGTCTCCTGGGATAGGCTGCAGGCCCCCGTATACAGGATAAAGCGGTATAGAAGATAAGTAAGTAAGTGAGTAAACAAACTTTGTGGTGGTATAGATTCAACAAGGTGCTGGTAACATTTTTTTTGAGATGTTTGTCTATACTGACTTGATGGCAGCACGCAGTTGCTGCAGATTTGTTGGATGCGCATCCATCATGTGAATTTTCCATTCTACCACATCCCAGAAGTGCTGTATTTGATTGAGATCTTGTGGCTGTGGGGTTCATTTGAGTACAGTGAACTCATTGTCATGTTCAAGAAACTAGTTTGAGATGTGCCAGGTAGGCTGTGGCAGTTAAATGATGCCGAAGGGGCCCAAAGTGTGTCAAGAAAATATCCCCAACACCATTACACCACCAGCAGCAGCCTGTACCGTTACCATTACATTGCTGTAGGGTGCATCCATGCTATCATGTTTACGCCAAATCTCACCCTGCCATCTGAATGTTGGAGCAAAAATCAAGACTTTTCATGATTTTCCATCTTAAACTGGCGAAGTAGTTTTGCTATAATGCTGTTTGGCCAGACACTTATTGGGTTGAATGTGTTTGTATTCATGCATATGTATGTATGTATGTGTGTGTGTGTGTGTGTGTGTATGGGCTGTCATGTCTCTTGTAGTGATGACTCTAATCTTCCACAGAAATCAGATTTGCTGACGATTGAAAGGAAGAATTAGTCAACTTTTTTTTTTTTTTCTGTTTGAGTGAGCCACAAAACCGCATGTTCCTTTAAATACATATTCTCACTTAATACATACTTATTACAAATTATATCAGCAATTACTTGCAAGAAATGTAAAATCCACAAGCTTGTGTAACTAAAAAGATGATCCATGGTTAATCCATTAATTTTCTGTTTTATATGAAAAAAAAAAGAATCCCAGTTTTCTTATGTGCGCTCACACTTTTGGTCCCAGTGTGTGTGTTCTTGTTATTCGGGAACAAAGACGTTTAATAAAGCAATATGTTATTTTATCAAACACATATGCAGACATGAACACTGTAATAAAAGTTATGACTAAGTTTAGCTTAATGTTTGTGAAAGCTTACTGCTTTATTATCCTGAGAATGATAAGTACTGTGTCGTTAACCAAATATTGAAGGACGTTTGATGTCCTGACATAAAATTTGACGAATTCTGTTAAAAGTTAATCCAATTATTGTCCCAGAGAATGTTGAGGTGTTGAAAATAAAGCTTTCCTTTCCGGCATACTTGGGTTAGAAGGCAGGGGCTGGATTTGTGTGTTTGTGTGTTTGTGTGTTTGTGTGTTTGTGTGTGTGTGTGTGTGTGTGTGTGTGTGTGTGTGTGTGTGTGTGTGTGTGTGTGTGTTGGTTTCTCGTGCTGGAATACCTTGTCTCAGTTGCCTGTGTGGTCATGTGGGAATTGTCGCATATGTGGTGACCGTATACCAGGTGCACAGTGCCGGTGGTTGTCTGATAAATGTGGAAGTTCACGGCCTGCCATTGTTCTGGCTGAAGTTCTGGTTTGCGAGCTTTATCAAGATGGGAGCAGTGAACTCCTCTGTGGAAAGTGTGTGTTCCTGCTGGAGTGTGTGGTGCGATGTGACATCGCCCAAGAACACTTGCAGAAAACACACACTGCACAGTCTCAACAGCTGCAGCAAGAGAGATCCAGACTGAGTGTGTTAATAATGCAGAAATGCTGGCGGAATAACTCACCAGAGCAGGATTGGTGCAAAATGCATACAAGTGAAACAAAGCAGGAGTTACAGAACCAGTTAGTGTGTGATTACAGTGCTGAACAACTGCAAAAGCGAACATATAGGAAAGGTGAATTGAAACAGTGCCAAAACGAGGCAAAGCAGCGTGAGTGGCCAAAAAGGCAACATAATAAATTGCAGCAACATCTCATGGAAGGAAATTCAGGGAGCACACATCCTGAGTCAAATATCAACGCTGCAAAGAAGAGCGGAGGCCAGTGTCAGAGAACTAATCAGACTCAGTTAAGCCGCAGTGTCTCACTCAGTTTTGGGCGGAGTCTTATAACACAGAACTCTAAAGTGTCAAGATTTAAAGCTGAGCTTTTCGTCGAAAGTAAAGTTCCTACCCGAGGCCGCGAGTATTCAGAGCTTGTTCACAGGAAGTGCAATTTATTAACATCTAACAGCATCGGGTTGTGCAGCCATGCTCAGGCCATCGTTACTGCCTCACAGCTAAGGCAGAGGCAGCCACTTAGAGGCTCGGTGTTGCCTTTGGGTGAGTTACTGCAACTGCTGCGGGACATTAGGCCTCGCCCACTGCCATGGACTGCGGGCACTAGAATTCCCATTCGGTTAAAACCAAATGGTGTGTTTGGACATGCCAACATGGATCAGGCAAAACTGATGAGGGCAGAGCAAGCTCTAAGAGAGCTGGAGGAAGAGTTTAACGATGAATATCTGACACTAAAACTAGAGGTACTATAGGTGTGTGTTGTATGTTTGTGTTGTGGTTTAACAGACCTTTAGGCTTCTGTATCATACTGTTAGCATAGATATAGAAAAATAATTCAACTTACTGTAATAACCACATTAATATTGTCAGTTGCAATTTTCCGAAATCTCAAATATAATAAAAATGATTTTCCATCCATCGTTTTTCACAGAAACTGGTTTAAAACATATTCGGGAATAAAATCATGGAAGTAAAAAAATTCAGTGGGATGTATTACAGTATATAGGATGTGTATTCTTATACAGTTGTTATAATGAACCATGGGACAGACTGTAATCTAGTAAGCATCTGTTTGTTTGTGTGTTGTAGGTGTGTGCAGTGAAGCAGGATGAGCTGAACCTGCTACAGCAGAAGACCAGACAGCTGAGTGAAGAGCTTAACTCCACCAAGAGCAGCAGTCAAACATTAAAACACAAGCTGGAGGAGATTGACAGAGAGAACAAGGTACACCACAATTATGCACTCAGTTTATCTTTGAATAAACTGAATTCTTTTGAATTGAACAGGCCTTTAAATTGTTCCTATTGGCCCGCTGGTGTAAAAATAGGAGACATAAAGATTCTTGCTTGTCTGACACATCACTGAAGTTCATCTCAGAACTAGGGCTGGAACTAATGACTGTTTGTCGATTGTTGAAACAAATATTGATCGTTTAGATTATGAATTGCGGAATTACTTGTTTTCCTTTTGTCTGAGAATGTTTAAAGCCTGTACTAATTAGCAATAAAGAGTGTTGAAGATGAAGACAGAGAAACTAATTAGTAGAGTGGGAATCACCAGGGAGAACCCGATACGATATTATCATGATACCTACTGTAGGTGCCACTTTGATGTGTACTGATATTCTGAAAGTACTAATTTTATTTTAATTAATTTATTTTATTTTACATTTTATTTATAAATATCCCAATTCAATTATTATTTTTTTTTTTTTCAGATTTTGTTCTAAACAAACTTAACGAATACTTGGCTCCTACCACATCCTGTGAATTATTGCGATATGCTGTGCTGCCTGCCAACATGTGAACAGTTTAGAATGCCAACACACGATGGTGTCATTAACTTACTGACAGTGAAATTCCTTGGCAACTAATTTGCTAGTTGATTATGGTTGATTATGTTGATTTCTTCTAAAAGTTGTATTCCTAACTTTTTGGAGTCGTTTTTTAAGTCAGTACTTGCTGATGGTGTTTAATATTTTTTGTGCTGTTTTCCTTTCTTTGTACCCCTCAGACCCTTTCTGGACAGCTTGAAGAGAGGGAGAATGAGTTGGCTGCAGAAAAGAAAAACGCTCTAAAACGGGACAAGACCATTCAGGGCCTTAGCATCCTCCTTAAAGAGAAGGAACGACAGGTCGCAATTCCCCTTCCTTCAGACAAAACAATCTTGAAAAGCATCAATATTTGCTGTAACACTGTTTCTGATTCTTTTTTTTTTTCTGTCTGTCAGGTGGATGAATTGTACAGAAATCTAGAGGAGAAAGATCAGGCCTTAACCAAGGCCAGGGAGGCTCTTCACAAAGCCCAGCTACAGAAATACCAGGTAAGTAGAATGTGATGCTTTTACTTCTGAAATGGTAAGGCATATGATGTCTCCATCATTTAGATAACTTGCTTAAATTTCCAAAAAAAACAAAACAGTTTGCCATACCACGATAGACAGTTTTTCTCAAGACCAAAAAAATGCAGCCTTGTCATGTTACAGAAACCATAAAGTACATGGTCTTGGCATCCATGTGTAATTTCTGTAGTAAAAGTGCAGCTGTGTGTGTGTGTGTGTGTGTGTGTGTGTGTGTGTGTGTGTGTGTGTGTGTTGCAGGGTGGTGAGGAACAACAGGCCATGATGCAGTCCCAGCATGCTGAGCTGTCTCGTCTACAGGCGGAGTGCCATTCGTCCCTGCTGGAGCTTCAGAGGTTGCAGCGTGCACTCAGCAGCAAAGACGCACAACTGGAGCTGCTGCAACAAGACAAACTTCAGCTGGAGAATGAGCTGGAGTTGCTGCAGCAGTACAAAAGAAAAGGGGACAAGACCATTAATGTTCGTATATCTTTCCACGCACTCACTGAGCTACAGATTAGACCTGGTCAATATGATGAACACACTTCTGTATTGATTTAGAACAATGCTCTAAATTCATAATATAAATAAAGAGAATTGTGTACAGTGTTATTACGAGTGCCGGCAAACTTTATAATTTCACCATTTTCTCCTTTTGTGGAGTTGTTAAACATGTTAGGATTATTATTATAATACATTTTATTTCCAATTATAAAAATATCAATGCAAATAAAATAGTGTTGTAGCCAGAGTATGTCATTGTATGCACATGTGTGGGCACCCTACACCAAATAACAGTACATATACAGAGTCAGCAAAAAATGTATACACACCAGGAAAAAAGTAGTATGATTTATATTTATATATTATTCATATATATCAATATATTATGTATAGCAATAAATTTAGTATTCAAATATTTATACAAGTTTTTCCTTTCCTGAAGTGTGTATAATGATTTTTTTTTAATGACTATTTTGTTATTGAAATGAAATTAAACACAGCCTCTAAATTGTTGGGTGGCCAAATGTTGCAAAAAATGCATACACAGAGTTTAGAAAAGCATATACACGGGATCATGTGAATTGTAATTTTTGTTATTGGGAGTCTTTAGCTACTTTAAGCCATGCACTGAATGAAGCTGTTTGTGTTGTAAACTAGGACCTGCAGAACCAGCTGAAAAAGCTGAGTGGAGAGCTGGCAGAACGCGAGAACCTTCTAGAAAATCAACGGCAATCTCAGCACGAGCTAACCCAAATGACAGAACATAAACTGCAGAGCACGATACAACACCTGACAACTAACCTTACAAAGAAAGAACAACAGTTACAGGTAAACACACACACAGTAAAATTCACCCACTTTTAATCCTATGCTTTAATTAATCAGGGTCTAGATAACAGTTGTCTGCAAATCTACAGAGCAACCTCGTGACTTAAAAAAACAGCCATATTGAATGTGTGGTCATTTTATAAATATACATAAAAAAAAAGTCATGTAGGGAAAAATAGGTACATTCAGTAAATCAGTAACTTGTGAAACTTTTAGCATCTATTACGTGAAAGGTTTTTTTTTTCTGTAGGAATTTAACTCTATATTTTATCTCCCAAATGATTTTGATTTGACTTCTAGCCAGTTTTTCTTTCAGAGCTGTGCTTTTACAGAAAAGTTATCAACACGTCTAACAATCAGATTTGAGAATAAATAACCACACAGGATTTGTGTTTTTTATTTTATCTCTCTCTCTTCTTCAGGACTACATAAGAATGGTGCAGGACCTGGAGCAGGATCGAGCTTTAGCTGGAAGTGATGTAATGCTCGCCAAGCTCAGAGAGAAGCTGAGGGAAAAAGAGAAGGCCCTGGAGGTGCTGCTATCATTTCCTCAATTTAATCCTTATAAATAAACTCTGGAATATAGGAACATGGGGACATGATAACCTCTTATCTAAACTAAATAATTATTTCCTTCTTATTTGGGTCTGTGAGCAGAAAGCACTTGAAGATAAGTTTGTGGCCGTCGAAGAAAAGGAGAATGAAATCCATCTGCTTCAGCTGAGCATGAGAGAAAAGGAAAGAGATTCGGAGCGCCTAAAGAACCTGCTTGCACACAATCAGGAGACTGTGAATGTAAGTGCTCAACATTATAAAATTACAATAATTAAAATAATTACATTATTACAGTAGAATATAATAAGACAGAAGCTATGTATTGTGATTGTAACAAAATCATCCAGAGCTAATTAAACCTTAGTTCTTGAGCAGGGAGAGGTAATGTGCCACTTGTGGGAAGGGTTGCCATGTCTCAGCTAATTTTACCCCAACTGTCTAAAAGAAATGATTTAAAGCTAGCTCAAAATTTTGTCTGTGTCTTTAAATACATTTCATCTAAATTATATCCAGCTAAACTGTGCGGTTTTTTTTTTTTTTTTTTTGTATGTCTGCAGAGCTTTGATGAATTATTAAAGGAGAAAGACATGGAGTTGCAGCAGCTGCTGAACTCATTGAAAAACTTGCAGCGCTCCAAGCAGGAGAGTGAAGAGAACTTGCAAAGAGCTCTGAGAGAGAAAGATTCCATCATCCAGCAGCTCCAACATGCACTGCAGCTCAAAACTAAAGACATGGAGGTGACACTCTACACAACAAGTGTTAAATATATGACATATGACCTTACACGAAATGTCAAATTATCATGAGTTTATTCGATTTATACCCTGGTCAAAATGTGTAAGTTACTCACCCTTTCTCATTCCCCCCAATCTCGTCCTTTCTCTCAGGACATGGCTAGTACAGTTCTTAGTCATTCAGAGTCTCAAGGACGTGATGTGGCAGAGCAGATGGGTCAGAGGTTAAAGGTTACAGAGGCCATGTTGGCCGAGGCAGTGAAGCACAGAGAAAGGCTAGTGTGTGAAAACCAGACCGCTGTGGAAAACCTACTTTCCACCATCAGTAGCAAAGACCAGCTGCTGAAGGTAAATGGTTACAGTCATAATATCTCCTGTACACACCGAGTTGGGTAATAAAGCATTATGGATCGTACTGTTATAGGAAAAAAAATCAACAACAGCATTTCCTCAGTATTTTATTCATTAAACTTTGACACTCTGACTAAGGCTGTATTTTTTTGTATGTGCGTGTATGTTCATGTTTGTGTAGGAGAGTGCTGAACGACATGCGCGGGCTCTTGCTGATCGATCGGGAGAGTTGCAGGATCTGCGCAGACAGCTCGCAGAAACTCAGCTGCAACTCAGCAATGCTCAGAGCCTTAGCGCTGCACTAAATGAGAAGGACCTCCTCATCAATGTTAGTCGTTTCAGTGCTTTTTTTCATTTTTTTTTTTTTCAGTTAAGGAATTGGAATTAAATTAGGGGTAGCCAAAGAGACCTAACTTTTCCGCTTACATGGTGCTGTGGAGGATTTTATTTATTCAATGGAAAGACCTATTTATTTCTTGGGTTAAGGCAACAATTCCATGTTATAATTGCTCTTGCTAGAAGGAAGGTTAGAAAACAGTAGACCTTTTTATTCAGGTTGTTGCAGTTGGCAGTTAAGTTTTTTCCCTTCACAAATGTCTTATGTCAACAGTATTTGTAAAGATTCTTTGACTTGATCTGTGGTTCATTTCCACCTTAATAAGTTTGTTTGTGTGTACAGAAGCTGTTGGATCATGCTCAGGACAGAGATCCCTCTCTAACTGAGATAAAGGTGGTAGATGCTCCTCAGGTGGTTGAGCTCAGACATACCATCAATGTGCTACAGCAGAGATTGGAAGAGAAAGAGGGTATGTGTGGTGCATAGTACTGAACTTTCATTGTTCATTGTCTTTTTTTGGTTGAATAACCGAGGTGACGGTTATTTAGTGTGAGACGTTGCAAAGTATCAGTTTAAAATCTGCTGTTATTAACATTCTATTGGGAATTCTAAGTGCAAGTATGTCTTTGTAGCTGAGCTGTCTCAGCAGTACAGTGAGGACAACTTGGAGACATCTCTTACAGTCAGTAAGAAACCTGCTGTAATACTGAAGAAAGAGCTTGCCCAGAAAACAGATGCTCTCAACAGTGCTCTGAAGAGAGAAAACAAGCTTAAGGTGCGTGTGGGAGTATGCACTTCTCTGGCAGAAAAATATGTTACGTTTCTGATATAGATTATAACCCTATACATAAACAAAATTCTTTGTTTTGATTATTTTTCTGTTCTTGTCTGGTAGATGTCACTTGCTGAGATTCAGTCCACTGTGTCAGAGCTGGAGGGCCAACTAGAGGGCCAAACAGCCAATCTTCAGTCTCTTAAATCCACAATCAGTACTAAAGACGAAATTATTACTGTGAGTACGAGGTGTATTTTACATAATGGTTTCTCTATACAGTTAAACCTTGGATTTGGAGCATAATTTGTTCCGGAAGTCTGCTTGTAATCCAAAACACTAGTATATCAAAGCGAAATAATAGAAACTCAGACGATTCGTTCCACAACCCAAAAATATTCATAAAAAAATGATCAATACAAAGTAAATATAAAACAATTTACTTGCACTATACTTTTAAAAAGAAGTTTTGCTGGTTTGATGGAGATGAGTGAGAGAGAGAGAAGGAGGAGGGTGTTTATTGTGTAGGATGACTTTCACTAGCGGAATCAGTTGGCTTACTGGGTTCTTTTTCTTTTTGTGCGACTTCAACAAGCAATCCATCCAATGACACTTTGTTTAGCCTCCTTTGGTGCATTTAGCGGAATGTGACATTGCATTGTCACTAAACAGATTCATCTCTGCACTGCTACAGCCTTTTTCAGCTTTTTCTTCATGGGGGCCATCGTTGCGCACAAAATTTTAAAAAATGCTTCACGCACACACACGTGGTCACAATGCTATAGCAAATAGTATACGCGGGCACAGATGTTGACTATACGAGTGAGTCTCACACACTGAGACCGAGCATGGCGGACAATTACCCACAATCCTGGGCGTGAGGGAGAGATCAGTTGTGATCACAGGGAGCAGACAAAGTGTACCTACTCGTATTGCAAGACCTTGCTCATTTATCAAGTTAAAATTTATTTTAAAATTTTGTCCTTCTTGTAAAAACACTTGCAGACTAAGTTGCACACAATCCAAGGTTTTACTATATATAAATGCTTACATTCGCACCAAATGCTATTTTGCTCATAACATGACAGTTTCATTTAGATGACTATAGCATTGACACAAAATGCTTGCATTCACTACTTGTGTCACCACACAAAGTAAATATAAAAGTCACATCCTAGTCAAGATGAGTATCTATTCCTTTTTTTTTTAGTATTGTTATTGTTAATATTTGGCTTTTCTGTAGGAGCTACAGCAGCGCTTGACCCAGATGGGGTTGAGGCAGTCAGCTACAGCCGTCGATCAGCAGTCCCCCCTGTATGGGGAGGAGCTCAACTTCCGCTCTCTTCCCCAGAGAGAAAGTACCATCATCGGAGGAGATAGACAGCAGCAGGTACATAAACAAACATGAGGCATTAAATGTAGCATAAATGAATGCTTCTACAGTGAATAAGTTACAAACCTTTAAATCCCAGCAGGACTTATCGCTGGGTGACCTGTGCTCAGAGCAGGCAGAGCTCAACCACATCCTTAGGGAAGAGCAGCAGATCTACACCAAACTTGTTCAAACGGTCAAAGAGCAAGACAGGTGAATCATCCTTGCTAGTACAGTGAACACAGTATCCACTTTTGTTATATGCATTTATTTTATTCGTTCATCATACCTTTATGTTGAGTGGTCAGCCTGTCCCAGAGCACCATACTCGAAATTTTTGCACACGCATTCACACTAAGAGCCAATTTATAGTAGCGAGTTAGACTGCAGACATTTGTCAGAAGTGGGAGGAAACTGAAGAACCCAGATTATGTTTACAAACTTCACATACACGAATTCTAGCGCATGATTGAGTAAGGAAATCTAAAACTGTGAGGTAGCATACCTACCTGCGGTTAAACCAGTGGTTCTCAAACATTTTCTGGCATTCCCCACTTAAGGGGGTGGGCGAATTTTTAAGCCCCACTTGTCAACAAAATGATAACGAAATCGGCCCAGTTTACTATTTATTGAAATATCAATTTCTAAACCAATAAGATCAAATAACACCAAGTTCAAAACAGATAAAATACA
>JAOTRS010000019.1:1372270-1386032 GCA_028565755.1 Dinotopterus cunningtoni
GTATAGTACAGAGTACATCAAAGCTAAATGTGGTGAGGATCCAGCAACAAAGGGTCATATTGGGTTCCACTCTTGTCAGCCAGAACCTCGGTATCTAAACCTACAGTCTTCCCAGGCTTATTAAAACCAGACAATTACATTTTGGAGAAACATTGTATACGGCAGTTCTGATTTTGTGCAATCCTTTGATGTTGGATGCATTCAGTATTTTGAGAAACTAAAATGTTTGTTGGTTACATTACTTTTTCAGTCTATTAAACAGTAATTATTAGGGCCTTTTCCTGCTATGCCTCTGCTATATATGTCTTTCTTGCTTTATCCTGGGTTTTTGTTTGATGTCTGCATTACATCCTTTTCCATTTGTTTTGGATCCTTCACTGTTTATTTACTGTTTCTTTTCAGTGTCCGTATTTCTGTCCAACATTGTGCTTATGATCTGTATGCATGTTAACATTCTTTATTAATCTGTCTGAATTTCTTTAGATTTGTCACTATTTATATCACTCTCTAACTGCTTCCTTCATCTGCTTAAATTAGACATTAAATAAAATGTTCTTTTGTGTCTGTGTCTGCCATACTAACAAACATGCACACATACTCATTGCCCAGTCAAGTATAATTGACCTAAAGTCCATTAATATACTGTCTCAACATACAGTTTCTCTTATCCTGGTCCATTGTTGCTTGTGTTTCCACATGCAGAGAGGGATTGGGTTAAAAATTAAAAATCATAAGTACCACTTTCAAATTTCTTCACGAGTACTAAACATGGGACTGTAGAGATTTGCATGTGGGACATATGCAGAGATAAATGTATAAAAGCAAGTTTCCATAATCCTTTTGTGCATGTCTGGTTTATTCCAACATGACCTTATTTTAATATAGATATATCAGACAGAAAGAAGGAAAATTAGGAAAGAAAACGCGTCAAGAGAAAATAAGAGTCTGAAAAGGGAAGTCCTGGTACTTGCCATGTCGGTGTGTGACTGCCCACCACCTCTTTAAATTACATTACATGCTATATGACCTGTAATGACCCATCCCACCCCCTTTTTGTGAGCGGTATTGCAAATACATAAAAAATCTTAACAAGCCATTCTCTTTCCCAGACTAACCCTTTTAATTAAAACAATGTTTTGTGAGTTGCCTTTTTAAGGAACAAGGCAGAAATTATGAGCTGTTTTATGGATAGAGGTGGAGTACATTTAATTTCTATAGTGTTTTACAGTTACTTGATTATTACAGATAATATTTCAAATAATTTAAATGACACAGCCTCAAAAAAGACACACAATCAGGAGTATTTTTAAATCATACCAAATACATAGCTGTTTTAAGTTACATTACAGATTTTAGAAGAGTGTACACTCATATGTGTATATGTTTAGGTGCAGACCCAGCAGAGCTTGAGAACATGCGAGATGCTCTGGAAGAAGCTCAGCGTTGGAACGCTTCTCTACAAGCCAGACTTGGTCAGATCCAGAGCAGAGGAGGAGGAGTAGGGCAGGCCAACGACAAGGGTATGCATACATTATGATAAATCATTATTGATCAGGATGTTCAGCAGAATAAATCAAGAATAGCAGGTTGTCATCTTACTTAGGAATTATGAAGCCCTCCGTCCTGAAAAATTTCAGATCATTTTTAAATATCTGTGACTGGTCCAAGGCAAACCTTCCAAAAATGCTATATAAATGTCCCATGTTTTTTTTTTTTTTCTTCCTTCCAAAAAAAAACTGTTTCTGTGGACAGACTCTAATTTATAGTATTAATACAATAATGTATTATAACAAATTTATTGTTATAACGCTGAGAGCTTGAACATTGGTACCATTTACAGTGGTAAATAAATTTTTGTCCATTTTATACATAACCATTATGACCAAACAGAGCATGAAGACAGTTGGTTAGCTATGGCTGAAGAAGAAGTAATCAAGTGGCCTGCGATTAACCCCAATCTCAACCCCACTGAACTGGGGACTGCAGTGCTGACTGCATCTCAGGCCTCATCCAACATCAGTCACTGATTTCACTAATTATCGTGGTTGAATGAGCACAAGTCCCAAAAGCCATGCTGCACAATCTAGAAGAATAAAAATTTATATAACAACGAATGGCCACTGAATCTGGAATCATATAGAACATGGGAGTGCTGCTAGTTTTGCATATTTGCATAAGTGCAGTGAGTAAACAACGAATAGTGACTGGTGTTAGTTCTTGGATTTTCTTGGATAATCTGTCTCGGCCCTTAATGACTAAAATGCCTAGAGGTTGATGTTAAGAGTAATCTGGTGGTCGTTTCAGATGACTCACTGAGTCTGATTGGGGAACAGACATCCTATATGAGTATATGTGTAGGGGAGGGGCAAGAAGAAGAGCTACAGCATCTATCTGTGGAACAACTCAGACTAAAGGTGAGCTTCACATTATCATTATAAAAAGCAAAAGATATTAAACTATTGACTATCTGTTCTTTTTCCCAACTTACCATTCAATCTCAATCATAAATATGTTAAGTTTTATTTTAATTTTTTCTCTCTGACACTGTTTTTCTGTATTTGTCCTGATCTTTTTATCACTCTTTCCTTCTCTCTATTTTTCTCTCTTTTTCTCATTAAGGTCTCAGAGCTACAGGCAGTAAATGCAGAGCTGCAGAAACGGTTGGCGCTGGCAGAGAGTGATGATATGGGTGATGCTAGGAGAGAGTCACAGGGCCATCATGACCTAATTGGATTTTCACCCCCCAGCAAGGTAATTAACAGTCAAATTCAACCTTTAAACTTGACACTCTATTTGTAAACAACTTTTTATTTATTTTTATTTATTTATATTTTGTTACTGTTATTTAGCAGGAGAGAATGTTGCACGCTCCCTGATTTCATAAAACTGACATCTTTGTAACATCTGTAGATTTCTTAATGCTTGTCCTCTTTTTAATCCTCTAACTTTTATCCTTTACCTTCCATGTTAGTTTATAAATTAGTTCATGAATGAGATCTTGACGGTCTGTGTGTGCATGGATTTCTCTTTGTGTGTTGGGTAGGTTTTCTGTCTAACTCGCCGTTCTTCCTAACCCATGTTCTCTCCTCTCTCTACCTTTCTGGCCTGTTTTTCTTGTCCATAACCACCTGCAGCCTCTCCATCCAGCTATTATTGTATGCTTTCTTTATATTATTTTTCTTCATGAGTTTTTTGTTCTCAAGTCATGTGTTACCACCCATCCCATTAATATAGCAGCAGCAGGAACTGACCAGACCACTACCTGTTAATGCTAATGATGGACCAACCTCCCCCGGTGTAAAGGTAAGGGGGCGCTGTCACTCTTTGCAATAGAAATAGTCTAACGCAAGTCACGATTCTTATAAAGGCAAAGTGAAAGTTAATTTGTTTTATATTTTGTATTTTGTTATAATTATTTTAATATTTTTATAAGCATTTTTGGGCTGTGGAACTAATCATCAGAGTTTCCATTATTTCTAGTCATTCACTTTAATATACGAGTACTGTATTTTGATATACAAGCATGCTTCCGGGATGAATTATGCTCGCAACCCAAGGTTTAACTGTATACATTGCTTACAGAGAGCAGTATTTAAAAAAAAAATTTTAAAGCAATTTGTTGAGTACACTTACCCTCTAGCTCTGTCTAATAAATATTTTAGGATACATTGTAGGTGCGCTTTCTGTACAATTAAAGATTGGATTCTGTCTGTTGTTTTGCACAGTAGTAGCTACAGCTATGTTTTTGCTGAACATGTTATTCTGGTATTTTATTCCCAGGAGACAGCTGATGAAAGTTTTAAAGCTCAAAGAAGAATGGCAAGTTCTCCCTTGCCGAAGAAAGATAATGGAAACTCCTCATTTGCTCAGATACCCAAGGGTGAGACTGAGCAAACAGAACTTGCATCTTTACTTGAAGACTGTGGAGCAGAATCTGTTCCCCAACTCCGGTAAGCATTCTGTAGGTTTTAAAATTGACCACAGTCATGTTGGCAATTTAGTCTTTGTTTAAAATATAAGCATGAGCTATTATTATTTTTTTTTTTTAAAGATTTTTAATAGCAGGCACGCAACGCACGTTTGCATTCTCACCCTCTCTGTTACAGGAAGCAGATAAATAAACTACGATCAGAAATGTCAAAGCTTGGTGTGCTCTTAAAGGAAGAAAACCCAGCTGAGTTCAGAGAGAGCACAGAAAGTTCTGGAGATAATGACAAGCACGATAACCTGCACCAGACTGTGAAAGTCCTCCGCTCAGAGGCCCGAAGACACCGCAAAGTTGTACGCCTGTTGAAGGCGCAACTACAGCATAATACAAAAGCAAATACAGACAGTGAGCCAGGGGTTGACACAAAACTGCTTGACAGCATGGCTAAAAAGATGGAGCGTCTGCGGGAGGAGTATGAGATCACTCAGAGGCATGCTGCCAGTCTAGAGGACAGGATAAAGGAGATGCAGAACGGAGAAAGAAACGAGGGTAGGGAACGAGAAGAGGAGAAAGAAAGGAAAAAGAAAGGCAGACCGGACCAAAGCAGGAAGTTGAACAAAAGCCTGAAGCATGCAGTAAGTCTGAAGTCTCCGTGTACAGTATGTCTTTTTTTTTTTTTTTTTTTTTTGTGATAAAACTCTGTCCCAAAAATTTTTTTGTGTTTGTTTTACAGTGAACACTACAGTGTGTGTAAAAATTGCATTGTGACAAACATTGACCAGTAACCTGATTATAGGAAAAGTCCAATACAATACAGGCCCACAACAATTAAATTCTATTATTAAACAGATTTTATAATATATGCTTTAGGGATGGAAATCAGCAGGGAACATCCGATTCGATATATCGCGATACCTAGGTGCTGATTCGATTTGTGTTGCGATTTTGTAAGTATCATGATTTTATGAATATCCCAAATTAATATAAAAATTTTCTTAGATTTTGTTAGACTTCTCAACAAACCTAGCAAATAATTTGCTCCTACTTAACAGGATGCTGTGCTGCCTGCGAATGTGCGAATAAAAGTAAACTACCTGCAGGATTATAGAGGAACTTCAACATCTTACCACCTGAAATGCAAACATGTGTAAATAAAATAATAATGAAAAACAATTAGTTTTGCGGTCAATAGGCCACAATACATGAATTTCCTCATAAAAGGATTGCGATACGTAACTAAATTGATTTTCCCCCCACCCCCATCTCTAATATGCTTAGATATTTTGAGTTAATTCATGTTGTTATTAAACCAAAAATGATTGACTACATTGATGGAAAGGCTTTCTGTGTAGGTAATGTTTATTTAACATTTATTTAAGAAAACTCTAAATCTGTTCCTTTAAGTTTTTCATCAAAAAAAAGTCTGCAGAGACACAACACTATATGCATTTTATTAGTAGCATTATGACCCGCATTTGTGTTGTCAACTTCAAGAGGATGAGAAAAGAGAGGTTTTGAGGAAATATCATGACATAACAGGAACTAACTTTTGTGGACGTTTAGCAACATCTGTAAATAAATTTAAAAGTTTTAAAGGAAGAAATAAACAGTCAGTATCTGTCACTGATTCGCCTTGAGCACATCTTTGTTTTTCTGTACATAAGGTATTGTTGTATGTTGTTTTATTTTTACTGCAGCACTATAATCATTTTCTGCATCTAAACACTTCACCTCATGTTTTTGTTTTTTTTGCAGGCGTACACCAAATCACGGCTACCAGTAGCAGTGAGACCCACAAAGCAAAGGGACAGGAATGAGCGTGAGACAGAGGAAAGTACTGAGCACTTTAGCACAACAGATTCAGAGCAGCCCAGTGTAAGGAACAGAGCCCTCAGTGACGCAGTACTTCAAAGTTCTCCAGGCAGCAGCTTAGATGCTCTTTCGGATTCTGATTCCAGAAGAAACACACAACCTGAACAGGCTGAACAAAACTGTAACGCCAGGCAACATTCGAAAACTGTGTCTGACTTTCCACAATCAGAACTCTTATCTCAGTTGGAGTTACTGAACCAGGAGTGTCAAGAGAAGGAAAACCTCATCTCACAACTGCAATTTCAGATGCGGAATTGGGAAGGTCTCCAAGCTGAGCTTCAGGAGAAGGAACGGATCAATGGACAGTACCTGGAAGCCTTGCATGCAGCCGAGTCCACAATTGCTTACCTTACAGCTTGTAACCTGGATTCTGAAAGCGGGCTGGGGCAGACTGGGTTGGGATCTGATCCATCACTGCAGCAGCAATGCACTGAGCTTGAAAAAGATGTGCAGGAGAAAGATCAAATCAACGCTCAGCTGCTAGAATGCTTAAACATGGTCGAGGCTGCCATTGCATCACTGATCTCAGCTGATATGCCTGTAAGCCGCTTCTCTGGTCAGAATGACCCACAAGCATTGTGTGACAGGCTTGAGGGCCTGCTCAGCCAGATCAAGGTCCTACAGAAGCAGAAAAATACTTCCACTGGCACTCTCAAGGAGTTGCATTTCCCAGATGGAAGTTCAGTATCGGACCTGCAACGCCAAGCCGAGACCCTTCAGGAATCACTGTTGGAGCAGTGCAGGCTGAATGCGGAGTTGCAGGAAAAGCTCAGGACTGCAGAAGAAACCATTACGAAACTGTCTGCTCAACACACCGGTGCTACCAAAGGCCAGGAACTGATTTGCAGCCACAAGTGTGCAAGTCCACAACAGGAGACGGTACATGAATATGAAGAGGGACAGCACAGACTGGCTGCATGTCTGGCTGAGTGTATTGCAGCAGCAGAACAAGCAGTCGGGTCTCTTGCAGATTACGGTTCAAGGTCCGATCAGCTCTCACATGCTCCTGAAATCTCGACTAACACCGAGCTTGAACAGAACTTTGACAGGTTACAGAGGGCACTTTTGGAAAGAGATAGGTTTGGGCATCCTGGCAGTGCAGATATGAGTCACAGCACTATTGTGGGTCCACTCCAACACCAACCAGTACAGCATGCCTTACAGAGTTCAGGTGCTGCACAACAGAAGACAAGCACCCCGATTTCGCAAGGACAGCAGAAACAGGGACAGAAGAATATATCAGAATCATGGGATCCTGATCAATCGGGAAGTCCACACCTAAACCTCCACAAGAATCTCACATTGCTTGTCCAGATCTTTAAACACTATGCTCAGAAAGTTCGGGAGCTGGAGGAGGCGCTTAAAGTTGAGCAAGGACGAGGCCTTAAGGGAGGTGATGGGCAAAATCCTGAGGATGTTGCCCAGTTGAGGAGCTTGCAGAGGGCCCTAAAAGAGAAGCAGAAAATGTGTCAGAAGCTGGAGGAGAAACTGGCTACAGCTCAGTCCATCATTGCTCTGCAGGGCTCATCCAAGAGGGACAAAAACTCAGAGCGACGCAAAGGTAAGAATAGACTTACTTATACAGTATTTGTACCCTTTAAATGATGGGTCAACTGAAAAAAAGCAAGCATCCGATGTAATCCAAGTATAAACTACCCTGGTGTGAATAGTCATTAAACACACATTTGCTAACTGGCAACGGTTACCCGTCATGCATTGTTAATTACATTAGCATTTTGATTTGTTGTGGTTAGCAGTGGTTAACTTAAAGTTGAATAAAATTACCTTTAAAAGCTGAAGCATGCTAAATCGTTTTATCTTGTAGGTCTATTAGGCATACACTCATGATTAAGACACTAAAGGGATAGGAAGTTGTGTTTACACCACTATGTAAACATGTAAAATGTGTTAATTAAGTATAACCACAAAGCATGCTCTATGCAATAATTTGGAAGCTGGATCACTCACAAGTCGTTGCTACTTTCACCTATGCCCGTGCATCCTAGCACCTCACGGTGAACGGGATGATAAAGGCGTTCAGGTGGATGCACAGGACCTCGGCTACGAGACAAGTGGAAGGAGTGAGACGGAGGTGGAAAGAGAGGAGGGCAGTAGTACAGGTAGACCAGAAGGAATTGGCACTAACTCCTCACTATTTCTATTTCGCACTTACTCTGGGAATCTAATCGCTCTAGCACTTCTTCAAATCATAAATCACTTTTCAGTCACAGAGGTGTCTTTTAATCTTTTCAAAGCAGGGCAGTTAGCGCTGTTCTTCAAGCATGTTCAGCTGCAGATGTTCCACCTTTTCAGATTCATAGCCGTCATGTGACAGCCGGTATCAAATATTAAATAAAAATTTAATAAAATCTTTAAAATGTGTGCAGAATATTGCATGTTTTAGGCACTCTGCATCTCTGTTGCATGTCATGGTGCATGTTAAAGAAATAATGAAAAGATTCCTAATACTTACTATCGGTTCTTCATGCCTTGTGGAGCTGAATCAAACTTGTGTGGTCCACTGCTTTGGTTTTCAAACCTAGCTGTTAACTGATCTCATTTTTCATTTTCTGCCTTCCTGGTGTAACAGGTTCAGACTAAACTTTGCTTTTCTTTCCTCAGAATCCACTTACTTGAATCTGAAATGTAAATAATTAATGTGTACCTGTTGTGTGTATATGTTTGTTTCGGGCGTTGTGCGTCTCAGATGTAGATGGTGTTGTTGGTTTGGACCCCGCTCTCTCTGGATTCACCTCAGCAGACAATCTGGACACTACAGCGTCCAGCCCGTCTTATCCGAGCTCACCTGATCTTAGCTCTCCCCGGCCACACGACCCAAAATCTGGCCCCAAATCTGCCCACACTGATGAGCTCTTGCAACTCAGGGCACAAGTTGAAAGTCAACACAAGGTCATTGCACATCTCCGGCGACTGCTGCCCAAGAAATATCTGACTTCCAAGGTTCTGAGTGTGACCTCTGACCCTGCAAGCTGTGAGGAAGAAGAGGAAAGTGCAGCAACGAAGGCTCAGATTTCCCATCTACCCACTGAACTGGAGAGAGAGCATACAATCAACAGGAGTAATTGTAATTCTCCATCCAAGTGAGTGTGAGAAAACTCACCTATGATTCGTTGTCAGAGTATACTGCATATTTAGGAGAATATTTTGTTTTAGCTGTTTGTTTGGTTATTTAAAATAATAGACTGCATCTTTACATTCAGGCTTTTTTTTTCACTGGGATGGATTACTTTGACGATAATGTTTAAAAAAAATCTTACAGTCACTGTCCTACTCTCACCTCACGCTTATTGTTCTGACCCTGACCATGCTTATGTCATCCCGATGCAGATTTTTGTGTTGTAGAGAATGTGCTCTCACATAGTGCAATGGAGTTCATGATTTTATTTGCCCTGTAGCTTTGTCTGGAGTCCTTTTCCGAACGTAACCCTCTTGTGTCCCTTATGAACGTAACAATTATCCATTGCAGTGATTTTCAGTAAACTGAAATATGTGTGCATAAGAAATTTTTAACCCTAACCAATTAAACTGATCAAACGAATTTGGGCACAGTACGGATCACATAGTGTTATTACACCCTTAATTTTTTTCTGCAGGATGGAGTCTCTGGTCCAGTCTCAAGCACGAGAGTTGTGTGAGTTGCGTGAACAAATTAGAGTCTCGCGTACACTCGGTGTTCAACAGCGCAGGCAGCTGCTGGAGCTTCGAGAGGCACTAGAAGATCTGATGCAACCCAACGATAGGCAGAGCACCCCATATGCAACACTCCAGAAACACCTGGACCGGAGTCTCAGCCTATTCGATAAACTGGATCAAGGTGAGGAAATGACAATACACAAAATGGAGATGGTGATTCCGGTTAGAGACTTAAATCGCAATTGAGTTGCATGTTAAATAGCTCATGACCCTTTTTGGACTCTTGGTTGACTTGAGTGGCTATAGACTGAATATATACTTGGATTAAAAACATGTAGAGTTAAGACAACCACCTTAATGCAGTAAACAAACAAAACTTAGCACTTAACACATGCTGCTCAAGATTATAGTGTAATTTATAAAGTGCTATTCACTTTCCGTTTTCAGCAGTAGACTGTTATGATTGTGTGCTTGTCCCTGTGAGGCCACCCTGTTGATTACTTTGCAGCAGCAGCATGCCACACAATGTTTTTACATAGCTAATGTGCTAAATTAAATCCCAACTAAAACTATTATAGTTATCATACAAGTTTTTAAAATAAATGAGGGTGCACGTTAATCTTTCTCATCGCTGTCTGTATACGTGTTGGAGCTCATAGAAAAAGTTAAGTAAATGGTGTATGAACAGGACCTCTACGTGTAGTTTAAATGTTATATGACTAGTTCTTGGAAAGCTATAAATAAATGCATCTTTGTTAAAAATCGATTATTTTATCAGAAATGTCTGTAAAATATTTAATATATTTTAATGAATAGCTTTGGCTTCTTAATTTGTGCATACTCTCACATAATTCCCAATATGCTGCATTTAACCGATCACATTGTTTTTATTTCACCAGCAGAAAAAGACGAGCCTGTAGAAAAAGGCGAGCCTCTAAGCCGAGAGCTAGCTCAGAGGTGAGTCCCCATGCATACTGTATGCATGCGAGATAAACTAAACACACCTGACATTTACGTCAGGTTCACAGCATAGGAGATCCTAGAAATGTACATATTCTTTAACTCGTATACACGAAAAAAATTTCTAATTTTAGCCCGTTATGTCACCACCAGTGCACTTCTTATGCAGGCATTTCAAAAATGGGTTGTGTTTATATGCATTATAAATGTATGTCCCAGTCCTGGCAGCTACATTATGCCCTGGAAAGATATAATCTATGATTGTGGAAGCCTTTTACATCACAGCAAATGTTAGGTGGTACCTGCTAATTTTAGCCAGTCAAAGCCTTTACTAAACAACATTGCTGTGTCAGGAAGCTTGTGTGGCTGCTGGAGGAGCTGCAGTGGCTGCGTAGTCGGCTAGACCATGACAGAGAGCAGCACCAGTCGCAGATCACCTATTTGTGCAAGCAGAACCACAACCTTGCTTTATCGACTAAACAGCATGCACATCTGTGAGTGGGGCTGACCCAGCACCATAGCCTGAGTGCAGTGTGTGTGCGCTTGAAGTTCACTATTCTTTCTTAGTCTTGTTTTTTCTTCTATTTTTAACATATTTAAAATGTATTCTTTAATTACCTTAACCTCTACGAGTATAAGGAATGAACTTCTAATTTCATTACAATACGTGTCTCTCCCCAATGCATGCTTGGCCCATATGCTTTTTTTTTTACCCATAAAATTTTTGGGGGGCATTTAACCTCTGAATACCACTACCTTGAATTTGAAATAAAACACTCAAGATGTGAGCGAAGTCAAGATTTTCAGCTGTAATTTAAGGGGCTTGGCAAAAGCATGGCATTAACCATTCAGGAATTACACCAGTTTTCATATAGACACATATGTTTTGGGGAGGCTTATAAATAATGGAACAAATGGCTGACAAGCAGTTGCATGGCCAGGTGTGGCCTGTTCTCTTGTTGCTCCATGACAAATCAAGCATAAGATGCCCGGGGTAGTTCTGAAACATCTTGTGTGTTTTGTTTTCAAATTTAATGCTAAATACCAAATGAAAACCTAATATGAGCTATTCTGTCAAACTGTACCATGTTGTTTCTTTACACTATTCTGTACAGATTTGGATTCTCCCTTTGAAAACTCTGAGACTTTATTATTTAAGGAATAAAACATATCAAGGTGTGCTGTTATAGGAAAATATGCAACGACAAGTTGGTGTGATGTGTCCCCTGAAGTAGAGGGCTATTCACACTTTAAGCAGATTTTCGATTCAATTTATTAAACAATGACATCCCATACATTTTATCTATTCATACTTTCATTTAATATAGATTTTTGGTTTATTTCAAAAACCAAAAATCTAGGGCAGATAATTGTAGTGTGGATTTTCTGAGCTGTGGTTCATGAGCATGGTTGTTTGTACCAGCTGAATCTGGATTCACGAGCATGTGTGTAGTAGCTTAGATGTCTTTTGATCAGTTGTTTGTGTCCGTGTATGTCAGGTTAACTACAGAGCTTCAGGAAAAGGAGAAGCTCATTCAGCAGCTAAAGGATCAGCTGCATGGCAAAGTTCACAGTATGCATTTGGAGTCTGAGATGAGTGACAGGATGTCTAACGACAGCACTGTTTCTGTACACGACAGCCTGCACGAGTTTCACACACCCACCTCCAGGAGAGCAACTGAAGGTATCACTCACCTTTACACACAGCCATAAATGATCTAAAGAACAAATCCCTTCCCAGTATATTTCCCAGAACTCCGTCTGAAATCCTGGCTTGGATAGACGTTAGCATTGTGGATAACGTAGGGACGTATCAATATTGATAATGGATTTGGGTATATTAATGTCACTATGGCCATTTCTGTCTATCCAACTAGGGACAGTGGAGGCCAATGGTGATTACCATTGTGTTTATTCAAATTTTACGACTGTGGTAGAACCTCAGGTCAACATTCACACACGTATTAACGTACTACAGCCAATTTAGGATCACCAGTTAGAATAATCTACATGTCTTGGGAAAACCGGAGTACCCGGAGGAAACCCACTAAGCAAGGGAAGAACATGAAAACTCAATGCACACAGACACTAAGGGGGGAATCAAACCCGGACCCTGGGATACAAGCCGACAGTGTTAACATGCCAGCGTGCCACGACTATAGCCATTTACTTATTAAAAATTCTTAAATAGGAACATCTTGTATATCTTGGATGTAGTTTACAATTAAAAATAGCAAAGCAAAGCAGACTGTAAACATTCCCTGAAAATATCAAGTGAGGACCTGATATTAACTTTGATAGATTAATAGGAATCGTATAAATTTGAGTAATCAATCACTAAAGATATCTCAGTTGAGGAGTACCCAAACATACTTGTATTGCATTATTCATATTGCAAGCTGCAATTTATTATAAGCAACATTAAAGTCATTTAAAATAAAATACTTGAACACAATGTGTAAAGGTTGTTTGGTTTTAGAGAATCAAATATAAGATACTGGTCAAATGTCAAATATTCTGCTCTTACTTTTTCACTTTTACAAAAGTTTATTGCTCTGAAAGTTGCAACGTTTTCCTCCAGTTATTGAAATCAAAATCAGTGCACCAGTTGGTGTAATTGCACTCATTTTTCCCATTAATTCAGTTTTATATGTCGCATAGTCGTCTAAGTGATGAGAATGGTATCCAGTTGCAGTCCTTGAAAATATATTATTCACCAGGCCTATCAGGTTTAGCCTCTTATTCCAGAGCGCCTTGGTGTGTGAGCGTGAGAGGGCCTAAACACCCTTGCAAGGCTTACATCTCTGCTAAAACCTTGGTTGGATCAGGTAAATAAAGAGAATTTTTGTACTTTGAGGGCTGTGTACAGCTGAGGCTTTCTTTCATTCTCTTATGAGGTAATCTACTGGGATTCTTAATGCTTCATCAGCCAGTGGTTAGTCAGGGCTGGGGCTGATAAGTTCAGGTTTCTGCTTAAAACTAGAACGATTGCGTAGAGAGCCTGTTATCAGAAAGGTGCACGAGGTTGTTTTAATCATAGATGTGCTTCAGGAAGCTCCAGTCTGCAGGACAAGCCGGAGACTGAAGCTTCCTGAAATTAGGTCTGTGAACAACCCAACATTCGACAACTCTGGATTTTAGTCTAGATATCACTATTATCTGGCATATTTTGTTTTAGCATGTAAGAATGGTCGGTCTGTCACAGTGTAAATTCTAACAAAACCAACATGGACTATATCTTGACCTGACTTGGTTGATTGTTATCAGCTGCTAGATTTTCTACTATCTTATTTTCAGTGTGTATAGAAGTGTCAGACATGACTATCAATATTGATAATGGATTTGGGT
>JAOTRS010000019.1:1427286-1448072 GCA_028565755.1 Dinotopterus cunningtoni
TAAGGTAAATCTAACAGTGTTGGATAGTTATTAAATACATAGTTTACGGTGTAGAATGTATTGGGTTCACAGTTTAAAGGGTTTATTGCTCAATCTTAACACACTTCCAGTAAACTCCTCTGTAGATTTCTCTCTGTTCTCAGAGTCTCAAATCAACATGGCAGGTTTAATTATCCAATACTTTAAGTTATTAGAACTGCACATGCCTGTCTCTGATCAGACAGTAGTACGTATTTTAGTTTTTAGCATGTGTGTGTGTGTGTGTGGGAAGATATTTACCATATTCTGATAAAATAACACAGATGCACAATCAAATTATGCCATGATAAACAACCAAAGAAAATTATCCCCCCCCCCCCCTTCTCACCTACGCGGTTTGACTCACGGTGAGACGCAGAGTTAGGCAAAAACTGCGTATGATTGGCTGGAATTCAGCGGGCAGAGTGTTTGATGGAGAAAGTGTGCGTTTAAAGCGAACAATAATAATATGCAGGGTTAGCATGTTTAGCTCCACCTCCTTGTTACACTCTTGTTTGAGTTGGTTTTATCGAATAAAACACACGGTCTGTGCCACTTGTTTCAGGGTCATTTAATAATAATGTAGGAGGATGCGTCATCCTCTACTCACACGGCAGAAACAATATGGACTGATGCGACGAACAAACTCGACTGGAATCGTTCTCAGTGCCTGTGTGTAACAACTGTGCACATTCTGAGTGTGCACGATATAATGAGAAGTAGAGCAGTTACAGAACGCCTAATCAATACGCAGATCTAAAAGAAACGTAGAAATGTGTAAAGATCGGTGAGTAAAAAGTGATAACGAACAGCGTGAGGGTGTAACATTTCAGTGTGTGATAAGACTGTGTGAAACGTGATCCTACAGTGTGTGGCTGGGTAGGATGAGGTGTTGAAAATGATCAGATTGTTATAACTGGGCACGATGTGGCTCTATATATGGATACAATTACAAAAACTGTAACGTCATGGAATGTGATGGAGTAGAAAAGTATGACGGATGTGACAGAATAAAAGGAAGTGTGTGTTGTGACTAATGTAACAGTGACATGACGGTACAGAATGTTGCAGAAGACGATCAAATGTGTCAAACGTTACCAAGTCACGTAAATAATGGCAGCTTAGAGTAAAACTGAGTAAACCTTTATAGCAGTTTATGGTTTAATCCAATGTTGAAAAGCAAACTGCAAACTGTGTGTAAAGGTGACAGTGGACCTGTACAGATCTGGGGTGAAGCAGCACACACACACTTCATGGTTCGGTATGCTCCTCGGTTTTGAATTCAAAGTTCAGTACTTTTTTTGCTTCTTTTCATTTACAGCAGAACCTCACAATTCGTATTGTGATACAAAACTTTTCCTGTGAGTATTAAAAAAAAGCAGATTTTTTTTTTCAAGTTTGTTTTATACCACCAGACTCTGCAGGGTTTTGAAGGCTCTTTTTGTAATTGTTGCATGTAAAATTCCTGATTTCAAAGCAGGTTTTCTAAAATATTTTAATGCATGTTTTTAGAAAGCAATAGTAAGTTGCTCCAGTCAGAACTACACTTCAGAATGTTTTAAATATTCTAATTAAACACTCGGTTGAAAAACTAGGACTTGGCTAAAAAACTAAATTTCACAAAATATAAGAGAAAAGGGGGAAAATTGACATGGTTCAAGTCATACATAATTTGGACATGCATGTTTTAAAAGCTTAAAAGATAAAGTGCACAGAACTTCAAGCGTAACACTGAGCACATTCAGTTTTATTACATTATTTATTTTTTTCATCATAAATAATAAGCATTATTTATGATGAAAAACACCAATACCGGTGACAATGCAAAAGCACTTGATTCTTTTAGCATTTTTAAAAGCATTCACCAGCATTCAACAGCTTTTGTCATGTTGATTTGTCTTGCCTCTTGTATCTGTTTTTCAGCCACGCTCCAGATGTGTTCTGCATTAGAAAAGTGCATCAGTTCACAACGATTGGTTGCATTCCACCACAACATTGCAGGAGGTGCGAAACAGTTTACCTCCACGTTCATGAAGAACATCGGGGAATTGCTTTACATGGCCTTTTGCAACACACTCGAATCACACATCTAGATGGGTAAAAGAACGAACGAGGAAGTGTGTTTGGTGATCATACTGGTCATGTTTTGTGTGAAGCACTACGTTGTGGCGATTGGATAAAATTGCATAGTCGCAAAGAATGCTCGGGGATTGGTTGAATTTGCATTAATAGTTGCGATAGTAACATTGCAAAATCCAGAAGGGACTGTGCAACTTACTTAAGTTTTACTTCTAAATAATTTTTTCCCTTGTTTACAGAGTGAAGTCAAATCAAGATGGATGTCCACAGCTTCCTAAATAAACAAAGTAAAACTTCTTACCTTTAAATTATTTATACTGTATATACAATTATTAGCTTTCGATTAACAAGCGCAATCTGTTGTTTGTGGAAAAATATACATCTCTCCATCGAGTTAGCTGCTTAGCAAGTTGCTATCAAAACCAAAATGCCCATTTTCCCAATTCATCTGTCGAACACACCTTAATATGGAAATGACCAGCAAGTTAGCACTTATGATGTAACACTGAATTATAGTTTAAATAAACTTGCTCATTTGACTATTCAAACCTGTGCAAATTTAGCTAAAGGTCCTCGGTGACGTGCTGCCCGTTCATTTAATTTGAATAAATCGAATCGAAGCAGGAAATCACCCAGGGCTGTTTAAAGCTCGACTGCATTCACTTGGATACTAACACACACCAAACTGAATGTCCTGCACCAAATGGTACAAATTTAAAGCAGCAGTGTTGAATGCAAACCTAACAACGTAGAACGTATTGTTTGTCATAGTGTAGTAAGAAACTGTACAGAACAGTGGAGAATACGAGTAGAGGATGTGTGTATGTGTATCTAACTGTATAGGATAAATGTAAAATATATAACCCCTTTTAAAAACTGTGGAATCACTACACTTGGATGTTCACTAGCACCAATTGTTTCATAGCCAATAAACAAATCACAGATATAAGACACATGAACATATTAAACACTTTTGTTTAATAGCTGAACATCCTGATTTCATGAAACTTACCTTAAACTTACTACATTATCGCGTTAATATGTTACACGATTTACCAAATCAAGTACAGGACAAAAATAAATCACTCACTGATGAGGAACAAATATAGAAGGTTCACCTTGTAAACAGCACTTTAAAATCAAATGCTGTAAAAAGCAAATTAGTCTGCAGTTAGAAGTTAGTCCTTACACAGCGTAATGATCACTTAGTCTTAAGACTGTTTAAACCCCAACAAGGGAGATGTCAAACTAAAACAATGGAAAGTACAATAAAAGGTCCTCAAGAAGGAAATCCAACACGGACTGTAACAAAAGGTGTTGGTTGCTTGCAGTCAGCGGTGTCTAAAATTTGGTGCAAGTATAAACAAAATGGAAAGGGTGTAAAAGGAAGACATACGGGTAGACCAAAGAAGACGTAAAAACATCGGGACAGCAAACTCAACACAATATAGCTTGAAGAAAAAATTAGCGGAAACAGGAGTCAGTGTTTGAGAGAGAACTGTAAGAAATCAGCTGAATGGAATGACATTTACATTTAGAAAAGCCAAATGAAAAGCAGCGCCAACACCTAAACAGAAGAACAGAAGGTAAGATTGGGCTAAAGAGGGGCAGTACCATGGAGTGTGGAAGACTGGATGAAAGTGATATTGAATAATGAATCAGGAATCGGCTTTGTCCAAGCATATGAAGCTGGAACCTTTGATGGACAGTCACAGTCCATGAATGCATTCTGAACTTTTGGGTAGTTTTTATTATTTTTTTATCAATGGATAGAAAATAAGTTTGATGCTAAGTCATTTTTCAGGATGATTTCTACATAACAAAAAGATGTATAGGGGATTTTCTTCAGGAAAGTCAAATCACTTCAATGACGAGAAAACCAACATACAGTCTGGTTCTTAACCTAAAGGTTTAATGTGGAAATTAAAACGTATATAAGGATCGGCTGCAGAACTGATTGAGAGTTAGAATGTTAGAACCAGCTTGATGGAGAATCTTGTTTGTCATTAGTGAAGCTCGGGCCTCAAACACCTCAGGCTGAGGAGGAGCAACAAAATACTAACTTTGTCTCAAAAATAAGTGATGTTATACTCGTTCCTCGACTTCACTCATTCATCATCTATACCGCTTTGTTCTGTATACAGGATCATGGGGGCCTGAACCGTATCCCAGGAGACTGAGGGTACGACCACATGTACACTCATTCACACACTGTGAGAAATTTAGGAACACCAATTAGCCTAATCTACATATCTTGCGACTGTGGGAGGAAACCCACCAAGCACGGGGAGAACATGCAAACCTGACCCAAATTGGGAATCGAACCCAGACCCTGGAGGTGCAAAGCGATGGTGCTTACCACTACGCCACTGGAAACAAATGACATTAGTACAATAATTGACCATCTTTGTTCATTTTTCTAATATTTAACAAGGGTTGTGTGTCATATCTGTGATGAGTTTCTTTACTACAGAGTCAGAGGGCTGAGTCTCATCCTGTAAGTGTGTGTGGATCCCTTCATTTCTGCCAGGGATAGTGACAAGCTATCTGTATAATATGCCTGTGTGTGTGTGTGTGTGTGTGTGTGTGTGTAAAATATCAGTGAGTAAGACGGAAGTGTGTGTAGAATGAGTGTATAAGATGGTAGTAAGGTGTGTGTGCGCGTGTGTGTGTGCGTGCGCGGGCGGGCGCGCGCGCGCGTTCTGGCCCCGCCCTCCATTAAGAGCTACGCTGTGCCTTTCCTCGCTCGCAGCGCGCTTTATTATTTCTCTTACACTGAACACATTTTCAGCCTCATTACTCCAAACCTCAGTCAATATATTTTAGGAAACCGAGTGTAACCTACCTCACCGCCCTTTCCCACACACCGTAGACCGTTATTAGATGCACAGGACAGCAGGGCTTGGTGAAGTTGGTATCCAGCACTCGATGTCCCGGCCCCGGACTCCTCCTCACCCCGAGTACCGAGGTTGTGCTCTACACGGCCCGCTCGGAACCTGCCTCAAAATTACATGTCCAAATAAGTCCTAAACTGCCCTGTCCTTTGCCCTGCCTCCTCCTCTCTTCCACTGGGATCGGTTTCTGTGTTCTCCGCCACGCCGGGTGCCTGTATCCCGCGTTTTGCTCGCTGTATCCGGGCGCTGTCGTGCCGCCTCTCCTAGTCCGCCATGTTGCGCCTGGCCGAGTGGAATGGGAAAGCAGCGGATTTTCCCAGCGGCAAACTCCGCCTCCTTCCCAGCACAAACCACGCCCATGGGCGCCCATTCTTTTTTGGGGCTCGTCCCTGCGCTTACATTAAACCACGCCCCCATATTGTTCACAGGTGTGTTGCGCCCTCTTGCGGCGGTACCGCGCCTTGCATTAATTACCCTCCTACACTCAAGGAGCATAAAAATTTAAACACGGACCCTTACTGACTCACGCATCGTCGTCTGTATCGCTTTATCCTGTGTATCCTATCCCAGCCTAACCTGCAGGACTGGGAGGACAGTGGGCGGAAACCGGAGTACACGGAGGAAACCCACCAACCATTGACAAAACATGCAAACTCCATTCACTCAGACACAAGGTGGGAATTGAACCTGGACCCTGGAGGTGCAAGGCAACAGTGTAACCACTAACCCACTGTGGACAATACTACAGAAATGACACTTGGATATATTTTAGAGTAGTCACTGTGCAGCTTGTATAACCATATAGATTTACTGTCCTCTGAAAATAACTCAACAGACAGCGATTATTTTCAAAACAGCTGGCAACAAAAGTGAGTACACCCAAAGTGATAACAGCTCTACATCCTGAACCATGAAAAGTCACTTGTCCTATTCATCATGTTCATAAGGGTGTTTTTTCAGTGGCCAAGTACTGTATGTCTCCAGACCTGAGCCCTATTGAGCACCTGTTTGGCGTCCTCAAGTGTAATGTGACGAAGCGCTGTGTGTCTAACATCCAGCAGCTCTGTGATATCATTATGGAGGAGTGGAAGAGCATCCCAGCAACAACATGTGCAGCTCTGGTGAATTCCATGCCCAGGAGGATTAAGGCCGTGTTAGATAACAATGGTGCTCACTCAAAATATTGACACTTTGGGCACAGTTTTGACATGTTCACTTAGGGTGTACTCATTTTTGTTGCCAGATATTTGGACAATAAAGTCTGTATGTTGAATTATTGTTAGAGGACAGTAAATCTGATCTGCTGTACAAGCTGCACATCGACTACTCCATTATTATTGTTCTTTTGAGAACATATAATAAAGTGGTTGCAGAAATGTGAGGGGTGTACTCACTTTTGAGATATACACACATGCAGAACCCATCAAAAAGTTATATTTCCAAGTTCCCCTCATTTTTCTTTCTTTCTATGTGGTGAAACAATGCAGAAGACATGAAAGATATGCAATAATCTCCTTTAAACAGGTGATATTGAAATGTATCCACTATGTATGCTCTGTAAAGCCTTCATAATCTGAGGTGCTGTTCATTCATTGATTTCTGAGGCTGATAACTCTAAATGAACTTCTCCTCTGCAGCGTAGATATAGTAAGTTTTGAACTTGCTTTCCTGGGAAGGTCTTCACGAGAGTCAGTTTCATCATTGCAAATGCAGTTGACAATACTGTTCTTGCAAGAAATATTCCAGAAAGGCTGACCTCCGTGTCTTAAAATAGTAACTGACTGGTTTTTGTTACTTAATTATATAATACCATGTGTGCTAATTCATAGTTTTGAAATCGCCAGTATTGTTCTAGAACGTAGAAAATAAATCAAAACTTGTACCCAAACGTTTGACTAGTACTGTATATGATGTAATTCTGACACCTTATTTGGAAGAAAATAACCTCAAATAAAAGCTAAAAAACTGCACTTGGGACTCGCATTCATTATTTAAGTTTGACTTATACTGTGTACAGTACTTGGCCCTGACAGCTTTTATGTGTTATAATAATAATAATAATAATAAGTAACAAGATAAGTCACAGAAGCTAACAGTTTTGTTTAAGTGACCTTAAAACTAATTAATATGCATGTTGTAGAATATTATCATGTCTAAGCATGAATTCAAAATGTGGTGGTGACAGTGAATAAAAATAACAGTAATACAATTCTGAGTTGCAACATTTAATATTATGTTAATTGATCAATAAACATCAGTTAACAAGCAAATAAATATAATAAATAGCTCAATTTCAGGTTCAACCGATTTCCCATCACACATTTCAGCCTCTCTGGTAACAGTAAATAATGTAAGCCAGCAATTGACAAGACTCAATCTACATAAGCCTTGCTGCTTTTATAAGGACTGAGAAATGAAGATGGATGAGCAAAGCTGATCGGTTAATACAGATGTGGAGACATCAAGCTGGTACTGGAAGTACTGTATATTTTTCAGCATACTTTAAAGCAAAGGTTCTCAACTCTGGGTCTTATCCTGTTCATTATGTTTTAATTCAGGATCTGCAGCAAAGCACTCTTTTTCAATGTACACTTTTAACTTAAACATTCTTTCATGTTATTTGCTTTCCATAGCCCGTGATAACAAGTGTGTGATATTTGCTAGATAATATGGTTTATCAGGTGTGGTTTAAAGTGGGGCCACCAAATTTTCTACTCCACCCTTCAGGATCACATTTATGTCTTAACATCTTTAGGTATATGGATTTAATTATAATGTAACTGATGCTTTAATTCAGGATTATAAACCTGTCCAAAGCATCTTATTTGGAAACATGTAGCATGACCAGGATTTACACAACCACATCTGTATCGGCACTGACACATGCTCATGCAGAAAGATTGGAAATGACCGCTCGGGTGAACTCGTCGCTTGCAGCATAGCCTCCCAGATCTGCTGTTCGCACCTGTGCCAAAGAAATAGACCATTATTTTACACACACACACACACACACACACACACACACACACACAGGAGGCTATCCAAATAATATTGAAGTTTTCCACATCCATCTTGTTCTGCAGTTGGCTTGGGTTTCCTACTAAAAACACAGCAGTAGGTGGACTCTCCGTGCTAAAATACTCGTAGATGTGTATGAGCGTATCGAGGTGTGTGTTTTTACAGTACGCTGAGATAAACTGGTGCATTCTTGCCTTGTTCCCAGTGCTCACCAGATAAACCAGCATAAAAGACTGTATGAATAAATGCCCAAACCACACAAGTGGACCATCTTCAGTAAGTATCCCAGTCAGGGTCTTGTAACATGTAAAACTCCACACAGACAGTAACATGAACTCAGGATCAATATTTTGGATGGAACTTATGTCCAAGAAGAACATGGTTATGAATACAGAATGATGACCTTTACCTTAGAAGGGGAATTTAAGAATTTATAATGTTATAAACTGCACAGCATAAGCTTCAAGTTTCTGGGTGTTCGAGTCAGTTTAAGTACATAATGTCTTAATGCTTGCAGTTTTTTCCAGCTCTAGAAGAGAGCCAGTGCATTATAACTACACAAGTTCTTCTTTAGTATATAATATTCTGCAGTTGTACAGGAGCCAGACCAAATTCAATCTTTCAGCTAAAATACTTTGATATGAAAACGAATTCATCATTTTGACCATTCTGTGTCATTGCACAATAAAGTTTATAAAATGCTTGATGAAAAGTTTTGTTTATTTATTTTTTTAATCACAAATTTACTGCATAATGCAATGAGAAGCCCATGGCATGCTCTGCATGACTGTTTTCTCACACCTGGTGCAAATCATGATGTGTTTGATACTCAGCATCCCATGGTAGGAAATGTTCGGGGTTGACAATGTGAAACGCTATAGCGGTAACTTTTCAAATCTGTTTCCCTTAGCAAGTGTTACACAAAGCTACAGCAGGAATCAGATTTCCTATAAAACAGCTACATGACCATATAATCGTATAGAATAGCCTTTATTTTGTATGAAAAACAAGCAATCTGATCATAAATAGGGATTGTTTTTTGGTAATATGAAACACTTCCTGGCTCACTTTCTTACAAAAAGTAATGAAATGATGCAATGTTGAGAATAGCTTCTTAATTCTTTTGAAAATCTGATAAAAATAGGTTTCTCAGTAGATCTCACTGATCATGAGATCAATGGAGCAAAGAGATCAATTTAAAACTCTGAGCTCCACTGACCTGTTAATCCACTTAGCTCACCTACTATTATTTGTTCATACATCCAGAAACAATGTCATGATGTTTTAGGAAACGCTGGACATTAGCAGCCATTAATGAAGTGAACAGTATGAAGAATACACACATGACGTATCTTATAGATGACAGTGCATCATTTAGGACAAAATGAGGAAAGAAATATCGCCCCTGTTATCAAACCAACATTCAGCAGTCAGGTTAAGACAGTTTGTGTCAAATAAAAAAAATGAACTTCTGGTGTGAAAAACATGAACAGAGATTTATCCTCAGTGCTTTGGATTTGTTGGGAAATATTAGGAGTTTATGGCTTAGCATGTAAAAGAAAAAGAATGAACCAAAAAAAAAGCAAAAATTAAACATTGCAACAGAGAAAAATAAGGAAAATCTGTCAGTTACATGAGTAAAGTCCACTTTCAGCGCCAAGACTGACAGCAACACAGTAAGGAATGAAAACTGTAAGGGCAGAAGGGGTGAAAAGCAGAGGGAAGTGGTCTATTGGGAACAGATAGAGTCCTTAAAACACAGGCCAGTGACGAAGGTTGGCCACGACGGCACGGATAAAATCACCCGTAGTGCTGTAACCGCCGAGATCTCGCGTCCGCACCTGAGACACATACACATAGACACACACGCAAGGATGAGGAAGGAATTTGTATAATGCATTAAACTCAAAAATACGTGGAAAGGATTTTTTTTGTTTGTTTTTGATCGAGCTCATATGCAGATCTGATTCAGCCCATCATTACAGAATCGTGAACATGCACGAAAATTAACAGTGATGAATTATATACAAAGACATTGGATTAGTAGTTAGTAATACGATCATATCCAGAGCCAGCTCATGCGTTTCTCATTCCTATCCGCAGCAGACATGTGCCTGTGTGTGCAAATCAGCACACGCTTGTAAAAGCCTGACGCGATGTATAGTACGTAAACGTCTCCATGCATTTAGGGTCATGACGCATTTCTGTTTTGAAACCGCGCGACTTTTCGATTTTAGTACAGCAAGACAGCAACTCGTCCTTCAGGTTTCTCGAAGGCCACATGATAATTAGTGTCTGCCATTAGGTATATAGGACAGAACAGCTCCTTAAGACAAATGAAGAAATATTTGGAGCAATGCTATTTTTCTCTGTGTTGAAGTTCTCACTAATATGACACTTAAAATACATAACTTAAAAATTAGGTTTCGGAAAAGAAGCTCTCGCTCTGCCCTTGATTGCAATGCCACGTTTATCTCAGTTCAGAATTCGCGTTCGTTTTTGGGCAAGAGGTTGTATTGATAACAAAGGGTCAAAACCATTCCTCACGCTCCCAGAAACACTCTTTCACAATTTGAGTCTTGGAATATGCCTGTGCCATCAGGGAAGAAAACCTTAGATGTGGTAACCTGGTCATTCAGTACATTTAGGTCGTCAGCTGACTTTATTTTACTGCTACATAACGTTCCTAGACCTATATATATAACGAGTCTAGACCTGACCAACTGAAGCAACCACAGATCATAACACTGCATTAGTTCAGTGGGCACTACACATGATGTTTGCTTTAACTTAAAACATTTTTATCTGTATAGTCTTACTAATAAATGGTTTGCTTATGACCCCACAGCTCTGACTTTTACTGTCCATTTTTCACGACACACCTTCACCACATGTTTATGTGATCAAAGTTCTTTATCTAAATGCGTGAGTGTGTCATATGTGATCAAGAAAAGTGCCACATCATTTATTGGTTTAAAAAAACTTTCCCTCTCCCTCTTCTTCTACTTATCCGCATGCTAGGCTATCACAGGAACATCATGCATATATGATGTTATGGATCAAGATCTTGTTCATATTTATGTACAGTTAGACATTTAGCAGAGTACAATTATTTGCTTGATGCTGTCCTAAAACACTGGGAACAAGGATGGAATTACAACTACAATTGACTGCTAGTCTATTGTGCACACAAGTGTGTGCGTCAACCTACTGCTATGTTTTTGAAGAGTCCGAGGAAACCAGGGAACCTAGAACAAACCCACTGTGCAACTCATTCATGTTGTCTTATGCACAAAATAATGCATTTCAAATAAAAATAAGATTTGCACAAAAAAAATAAAAGAAGATATCATTACATCTGAAATAATGCCCGATATGAGAGTGTAAACAATCAAGTTTTCTCGATTTATAAAAGGAAAGAAAAGCCCATGTGTTAGTTTAACAAGATGAAACAGGGTTCAGGAATGATTAGTTAGTTAGAGGGCCCTCTTCACAGCTTGTAGTGTAATCACATGCACATACAGTAAATTTGCACACTACCACAACCCACATTCACACATTATATGAGGGGCGTTCAAGTCAAACCGAGACTTTTGATCGTGCAAAACAACAGAACACAGTTATGAGAATAAAAAAACCTTTATTTCTCTATATAATCTCCCGCTACACTAATTCACTTATCCCAGTGTTTCACTTGGATGCCACCAAGGATCAGATGTTCCACTCCCTCAACGTTCGAAGTAACGACTGCAGTCGGAGCCACCTCGGCCAGGATCGTCATTCAAGGACGTACACCCTTCTTTAAAACATTTGCACTATTCAAATGTTTTACTGTAGCTAAGCGTCTCATCACTGTACAGCGCCTAAAGTGTTCTGTAAATGTCAATCAGTTTGACGCCTTCATTCATGAGAAAGTTTAATCACAAGTCCCAGTTTGACTTGAACGCCCCTTGTACCATCACATACATTTACGTGTCTCATGTTTGTTAGTTCTCAATTAGACACAACAGTCTGAGTCCACTTCCAAGAACTGGTTCGTTGAAGTCAGTTTTTAATATCTATGTTATATTTCCCAAAGCAAAATGTAAACATTTAAAGGACTGTACTAATGAAACTGCACCAGACCAAGCGACAGTGTGTAAGGACAATATGCAAATCCTTTTTAAGAATGCTTTTAATCCCATTCCCACCCAATGCCAAATGAATTTTCTGCTACATGAAGGTTTCTTGGGATTCCAGTCCCGAAGTCACACTTGTCTGTTATTAAACTTGCACATGCATAATAAGTACCAAAAATGATTTATTCAGTTAAATAAAAACAGATCTTGGTTTTGGACTTTTAGACCATATTATACATACATGTATACACAAACACACTCAACAAACACACAAAAAACCCCAAAGAATTCTTACCTTTCCCTGTTTTATAACCTTTTTAACGGCTTCAGACACCATGTTAGAGTGATACTCCAGGCTGAAACAAATTTCATGAACAAAACATGCATTTTAAAAGCCACAATGAGGTCAACGAAGGGACGGATTCAAATAAAGCCAGCCGAACCTATTTATTCATTTGCATAGAGTGCGCTAACCAGCCTGGTTTGTCTATTTCAACATAGTCTTTTCGTCCTACTGTATCTTTTTTATTTCTTTTCCATTTAATTGTTTGCAACTGTAAGTGTTCACTGAATGCTCAGAAATTCCTACTGGTTCTCATAAAGGTTGTTTCACATCTACAGATCAATGCATATTGTGTATAATATATTTTTTATATAATAATATAGAAAGAACATAATACAGTTCTGAGTAAGTTTTGAGCCACCCCTTACTTCTTCATATTTTGAGCCAGATTTTCTTGTATTTTTTTTGTCCTGAAAAATTGTTCTCCAGGCTTCTTGAAAGACTTTATTTTATACTCTCATGTTTGGTAAGTTTTTGGTTTCAATCCCTGTACTTGTGCAGTTTCATAGGAATGTTTTTTGTTTGTTAAGCCACACAGTGACATGAATGAGCATTCATTTCAGTTCAGAGTCGCGTTCATTTTTGGGCAAGATCTTGTATTTATAATGAAGGGTTAAAACCATTCCTCAAGCTCCCAGAAACACTCTTTCAAAATTTGAGTCTTGGAATATGCCTGTGCCATCAGGGAAGAAAATTTCAGATGTGGTAACCTGGTCATTTGTCATAGTTTCAGAGGAATGTTTTTTGCTTGTTAAGCCACACAGTGACATAAAAACATCTAACTTATTACATGAACCACTAAGAAACTAAGGTGTAATGATGGGAGATGATCAGGCCGGTAATTATTATACTGGTGATGCTGAGTGATGGAAAAAGACAAGAGGTGAAATAAGGTTGCTGATGAGGTTGTTATATAAACATGAGGTTGTTTTTTTTTATTGTATCTTTAGGCACTTTGTAGTCAGTTCACGGTAAAACATTATCTCAGAATTCTTCAATTAAACTACATTATTTAATAGGAGGAAATGAGGGGTGCCTTTTCGCAAAGTACAGTAATTAATAATGTGACCATTGTTTATATTAAAACACATGCTTATGGAGGTCCATAAGACCAATTGATTGATCAAATGTTATGTAAAAGTATTAAAGCCATTGAGAAGAAAAATTTGTGCATAAATTTGTTGATTTAAGCATACTATTGTATTCAATAAACAGTTGGGGGGGTATTTTTCTGTACAGAATTGCAAAACGCTTAGCATGCATCATGTATATGGTTTTAATGCTGCTGATCTGAAAGCATTTATTATTATTATTAGCTGGAATGATTTTCATAGCGCTATCAAAAATTAAGCCAACAAGAGAATAGAGACATCATTTTGGAAGGACCTCGGTTCAATTGTTTGGTTCAGAAAAACTGTGTGGAGTGCTTCCATCAATGTAACATAATTAAGATGTGCTTCTTCTGAGACACTTCAACCCATATAATCTTTCCAAACTGCTGCTTGAAAGATGTGGGTTTGTATGTCCTGCATTTGCTAAATTGCTGGTATAATATGATTACCACAAGCAGCCTCAGATTAGTTTAATCAGCTCTGTTTGAGAAGGAAATTCACCAAACTGTGCTAGACACTGGCCCTCCAGGACTGGATGTGAACAGCCCTGGTACAGACCATGAGGAGAAACACACCACATGGGTGTGTCTACAGTGTTGGCTATGATGCAGGGTGGAGATAAACTTACTTGAGATGCCTCAGCATGTTAGCAGCACTGAGAAGCATAGCAGTAGGATTAGCAATGTTCCGCCCAACAGCCTGAGCAAAAGGGTGCCTTGCCCCCTGATCGAGAGAATGAAAAAAATTTTGAGAGAATAACACTTATAACTAAAATGAAATGTACCATTAATAAATTTTAAAAGCCACTAAAAAAATGTACAGGATGAATTATGTTTTTCTGTGTATGATCTAAAACACTGACCGTCTCAAAGACAGCATACTCAGCACTGTAGCTCTCCCCTGGCACCACACCGGCTCCGCCCACCAAACCTGCTGCCAGGTTATCGATGATGTTGCCGTAGAGATTGGGCATCACCAAGACATCGAACTGGTATGGGTTCTGGACCAGCTAAACCACAAACGGAAGTGCACAGAACGTAAATGAAAACATTCTCCATTTAAAACGGTCTTAGATTTGAAAGTACAGTTAAAAATGATGGTAAAACTGAGGGTGAGTCTGATTAGTTCCAGTACCTGCATGCAGCAGTTGTCGATGATGATGTTCTCGTATTTGATCTTGGGATAAAGCTCAGCCACCTCAGCACAGCTCTGCAGGAAGAGCCCGTCACCCAGCTTCCTGTTCGGACCAGGATAGAAAAGTTCTTATTCTCTCATATGGAGAGACACACACATACAGTATTTGAGCAACTATTCTTGTAAGCACCTTCCACTCACATAACTATTACAGCAGCTGCTTAATACTATGTTTACCTTAATCTTACCCAAACCTCAACAACCAAAAGGAAACATCTGAACTTGTACAAGTGGCAATTACTGTAAAAAAGAAAATGATGTTTTCATTTGCCTGGTCCTCACAAGGTAAACCTGTCACACATTCATATCCCGGTGGACATTTGGTTTCCACAACATATAAATATTTGCACCCCTACGAACACGAACATTCAAATAGATTTTAATCTAAAACAACAAAAAGGACAAAGATCTCAAAAATATGAAAGCTAATCTCTCACATGTATGTCAAAGTAAGAAAGTTTTGTGGTCCAAAGTGACAAAGATTATTTGTATTTGGGAAAAAGTAGTCACAGACTAAAGCTTTCTTTTTGACCAGAAATTAACTGTATGCCAGATCCTTGGCTTTAATGCAAAGTATCGTTTTTACTATGCAAAGCATAGTTTTCATGATCACATGTTGTTTAAGTGGCATGTTTAAGATGAGCTTAAAACTGAAACTACAAGGGGTGTTCAAGTCAAACTGGGAATTCAAGTACAGTACAGCGATGAGACTCTTATCTGCAGTAAAACATTTGAATGGTGCAAACGTTTAAAAATTTTTTAATGACGATCCTGGCCGAGATGCCATGAACATTCAGCGAGTGGAATGCCTGATCCTTTAATATCGACAGATAACTTGTCACCAAGAGATGCATCTGTCTGTTGAAACTCTACATACAGTCATTCACAAATACCACTTCCACATTGCAGGAACTTGCTATATTGAGAAAATTTTTAATGGTATCCAAGTACTAGTGAAACTATATATATATAATAGTTTCACTAGTACTTGGATGCCCCTCAGAATCCATCCGTCAGTTCTCTTCAAAATATTAATTAATTTTAAGCCTATAAGCAGAAAAATGGCTTTTAAATTACATGAGTTGTTTCATTATGAAAAGCTCTTAGTGACTTTTTAAAGACTTCATATAAACTGTAAATTACAACAACAACTTCCATGCTGAACAAATTCTACTCTGTTCCACTCCTAGAGAATTACCCAGTGTTATTATGGAAGGGGACTCCCCTTCCAAACACTAATCTCTTCCCCACCCATCTTCCTCTTCTCCATTCCTTCACATCAGTGAGAAAGGTGCGTTAAGAGTGCATGTACATGTAAAAATGAAGTGTTCAATCTTTCCTGTACTGTATTTAGTGCTGTATTTTTTTTTTATAATTAAGGCTTTTTTCATACTTTGTTTTATATTTTGTGATATAAACAAAATGCATCAAAAGTTAAATACAGTACAGTTAATAGTGACGGAAAACGAATGAATTCTATTTACAGTACATGTATTCCTATGTATTTCTATTCCTAAAAATCGGTGTACGACTAAATTGGGTTAGGAACAGAACTTAGGAACGAATTATGGTTGTGAGGTAAATGAGGTTCCACTGAATAATAATAATAATAAAATAAATAAATACAGCAATCTGTCATGAAGTCTGTAAGCCTCATTAAAAAACAGGCACTAGATTTAAAACCAGGTGCTACTGTATATATCCTGGCTCACATGATGTTGGCCTTGTGCACGGCAGTAACTTTGCTCCGGCCCTTTTTGGTGGCATAGTCGAAGGCAAACTTGGCAATGCGGCGGGACTTCTCTCTTGTGATGATCTTCAGACACTCCACCACTCCGGTCACACTCTGTGGCACACAAAAAAACAAAACACATGATTACAATGTATCCTTTATATTAGACTGAGCAGAATATAGGACGAGAATAAGAAAGCAACTAGATTTACCACTTAAACACTTTTAGCTTAAAAACATTTTCCTGATCTGACGCCACTCTTTACTCCAGTCAAATCACACACCCTTCTATCCTCATAAAGGTTTACCAAAAAACTTCTAAATATTTAAGCTATGACTACATATACAACATACACCTTTTTTATTTTGGCCACTACAAAAAGCCCAATGGTTAAACAAACAGATGTTGGTACTGCAATATCCACCACTTAATTACAGGTTTTATTTAGCATTCAGGAATATTAAAAACAAACTGAAAAGAGTAAGGAGTAGGTATATGTTTTCCTTATGGGACATTGATACTTTGCATAAAGTAAAGGGGCTGAAATAAAAACTAACGTTTTAAAACACCTTCTTATCGTCTCGTTTTAAAACATCGTCTCAGTTTCTAAAAACAATACTAAATACACTATAACTTTGAAATATAAAAACTCATTTTAGTTTATTGAGACTGCAGAAACTTCACATTAATCTCACTCATGGAACTCATGAAGAACCATGAGAACTCCATGAGTGTATGGAATTTGGCCTCAATTACTTACATTGTATTCACGCTCTGAGTGAGAAACCGGCTGCACACGGAAAACTTAAAACGACGAAGACCTACAGTGATGTACTTATAGTTTGGATTAATTAAAAAAATTGAAATGCATATTTCTTTGAGCAAGAGAAAGTGAGACCTCATGCTCGAGTGAGCTGTATTCGCCCTCAGTCTGCTCGCGGATGATGACCAGGTCCAGGTTGTTGTGGCGTGTGCTGTAACCCGGGAGACTGTTCACGTGAACCACGTTGGCGAACAGGTCCAGCTTCCTCCTGTCATTACCAATGCAAACACAAACACACATACAAGGCATGATGATCAACACAATGCAGGCAGACATTTTCTAATTTCTCTTACATAAATAAACTTCTTTCAAATGGCCAACGTGTCTGACTACAAGTTGCAGCTAAAACAAGTTTAATAAGTCGGTACTGATCAGCACAAGAGAGCACATAATTCCCTTCTTATTAGACAGCTAAAACTGGAAATTGTTACATACAACACCATTTAATATTAGCTTTTTACTGAGACATACTATTTAAATATACTGCAATGAAAGGAGAGGGGCTCCATCAGGGCATCGTTCTAGCGGTAAACTGAAGCTGAAATAAGGGTATTCGTCAAAGTATTAAGTCTAAGATGGGGAAGGAGGCGGGGCTTCTAAGAGTTTAAAAGACCAAGGCATCTGTCATTCTTTTTTTTTTATTCCTCACACTATGGGTTGTCTGATTTTAAAATGCAAGACTCCTACTGAAAATGCATGGAAATTTAAGTTTTGCATAATTACCCATTTTCAGTTTATAATTAAAATAAATAAATAATCAACTTTTTTTATTATAAACTGAAAATGGGTAATTATACAAAACTTAAATTTCCAAATTTTTATGCATTTTCAGTTTATATAAAAATAGACAATTGAACAACCTGTTTTTTAAACATCTTACTATTAATCTAAACTAGCGTTTCAGTGATTTTACAATGTATTTTGTGAATAAAGCAGTACCTTAGTCTCATCTCATAGGAAGCCAGCTCTCCTTTGTACTCCATCGGTGTGTGGATCTTCCCTATGACCAAAAAAATAAAGAAAGAAAGCATACTTTTTTCATCCCTTGTGTCATTGATTAAACATAACATGTGCAAATATAAAAATATTCTTCTTGTGAAAAAAAATATAGCATAGAATATTGGCATTTCCTAAAAAGTATATTTCAGTGCAGTTTACATGTACAATGCATTTCAGGAAACTGAACATAATGAAAATGTTTATTTTTTTTTCCCCTAAAATTTAATTTAGAAACTAAAAATCATATACAGTATTCTAGATTTATTACAGGTCACATATATCAAACCTTTTCTTGTTTTAATTTCAAAGATTACAGCTTACAGCTGATGAAAGAAAACAAAACTCCAGAATATAAAAACATTTGAATGTTTCCCAAGATCAATCGAAGAACGATGATACAGAAATTCTGAAAATTCTGTAAAATTCTGCACTTGTTCTGATTTTGTTCAGAAATCCTTAATAACAAATTACTGAATCAGTATAAGATGGCATAGAGGAGATCAGCCTGTAGCACTGCTGAGGCGTTATTGAAGACCAAGTTACTTTGATAGCAGGCTTCAGCTCGTCTGTATCGTTGGATCGAGTGTTTCTCATCTACCTCTTGACAATACGCCATAGAGTCTCTGTGGGCTTCAGGACAGGCAAGATATCTGGTCAAACTATCACAGTAATATCATAGTCTGCTAATAGCCTGCCCTTTCAGAGATGACCTTCTGAGGCTTATCCTCCTTGTGGAGTGTCAATGATAGTCTTGTCAGGTGCACAGTTTTCACCATGCATGTACTAAACTAGACAGAAAGGTACACAGTATTTATACTGTATAAATAGTAATTTACTCAAATGCAAAATAAAATATTCTAATATTTTGAGGTACTCCATTTTTGATTTTCTTTAAAAATCAAGAAAACAAACAAACAAAACAAAAATGTGAAATATCTGACTTTCGCGTGTAATGAACTGAGAATATACGAGTTTTACTTTTTAAAATAAAATACAAAAAAAATGAACTTTTCCACAATATTTAAATTTCTATATTTTTTCAAAATCAAATAAGAACTGATAAAGATGAAGTTTGGCAAAGTTTAAGTGCTTCTATAAACATAATGACAATTTACCTTTGATAGCCACTTTGTTGTTTTTCATGGAGGAGAGCACCTGGTCCAGCTTCTCTTCACTTGCCATGTTCTGCACCTCACTCAGGTGGAATTCCTCAAACTCCACAGGTACATCAGCAGCCTGCAGGGGAGAGGGATGCAAACTGTGATTTAACGTTCCCTATACTGTGGAAACGTAATGACATCATGATTTAAGTCTCTAGTAACAGTTGAGGATATTAAAGTGAACCAAAATGGACAATTACAGATGTACATATAGGACATGCTAGAAGAGGTTAGCAGAGAAACCAAAGAGCACATCATTCTCAGCCTTCAGCAGTCGGATTACTGCAGAATACATTTCTCTATCTCTTTATTATAACATCTTCAGATTTTCATGTCACAAAGAAAATACACCATCATGCAAAAATGCTTTATATGCTTATATACCTTGAACACTTCTTTGACTGCCATCATTAGTTCAGGTCCGACCCCATCTCCCGGCAACAATGTGACCTTGAAGGTGCTGTCGGCCCGTGCTGGGGGAGTTTCTGAAGCATTCGGGTTGGTTGAGAGGCTCAGTGAGCGCACACACACTGGCTTTATGGCAGCACCACTCAGGCCCTGGGTCAAACAGAAAACAATCAGCAGAGGTCAAATCTCTATGCTCTATGCTAACCATCTATGCTCGGCGGTCAAAATTCTTCTGTGATGTATGTGGGCCTGGTCTTAAATGTGGTAAAAATAAATAAATTGTTGGTGAACTGTTTAATGCAAAGTCTAAATGTCCATCACTATTGTTGCACACTTATGTTTGATAGGTTATGTTTGATAGTGCCTTTGTGTCCATCACTATTGTTGCACACTGTTATGTTTGATAGGTAGCTTGCATGTTATATGATTCATTATAAATCAACCATTATTCATTATAATCAAACCATTATACTGTTTCAGGTATTATGCATAAGTAAATAATCTGTAATTAATTATTTAAACTACACTATGCCAGACACTTGAGCATTTGCCAAATCCTCAATAGCTTGTCTGCTCTAAGAACTTGCTTCCTACTTATGGCTTCTTTATATTACTTTATACTGTAGAACTTATTTAAGCACAATATAACATTAAATAATTCCCCTACAATAATATCAATAAGAAGCCAGACTGGACTGAACTTCATAATGCCAATACCAACATTTTGCAAAAGCCACTTATGATTTTACCCACACTCTGTATTTGTTTTTTTCCTCAACCATACAATTTCAAGTTTCAATAAGCTGATATAATTCAATTCAATTCAATTTTATTTGTATAGCGCTTTTAACAATTGTCATTGTCACAAAGCAGCTTTACACAATCAA
>JAOTRS010000019.1:1454986-1468524 GCA_028565755.1 Dinotopterus cunningtoni
ATTCATGTTTGTGGCTGTAATGTGACAAAATGTGGAAAAGTTCAAGGGGGCCGAATACTTTTGCAAGCCACTGTAAGCAAGTCAGGGTAAGCCACAGAAGGTCTTAGCTGTATGACAGCTAGAGTGCTGTATGTTCATGAAAAGTTGAATGGAAGGGAAATGTATAGTAGGAAAAGATGCACAAGCAACAGGGATGAAAGCATCCTTAAAAGATTGTCAAGCAAAGCCAATTCAAGACCTTGGCAGAACTTCACGAGTAGTGCAGTCAGGCTAGTGTCAGTGCACACAAATTACACAAATGTCTTTAGAGAATAGGCTACAACGGTGGCATTCCTAGTATTAAGCCACTCCTGAACTAGAGACATCAGAAGTGTCTTATCTGGGCTTTAGAAAGAAAGAACTGGACCGTTACTCAGTGGTCCAAAGTCCACTTTTCAGATGCAAGTAATTTTTTTCGTTTTATTTGGAAATTAATGTACTAGAGTCTAGAGGAAGAGTGAAGAGGCACAGAATCCAAGTTGTCCAGTGTGTCCATAGTAGGTGATGATTTGGAGAGCCATCTGGGGTGGGTCCATTTTGTTTTATCAAATCCAAAGTCAACATGGTCCCCTGTCAAGACATTTCATGTTTTTGTCTGCTGACTAACTCTATGGAGATGGCGATATCCTTTTCCAGCAGGACAAAGCTCCTGCCTACAGAACCAAAACTATTACTAACTGATTTGCTGACCATCATATTACTGTGCTCAACTGGCCAGCCAAATCGCCTGACCTGCACCGCATAGAGGCGATATGGAACATCATCAAGAGGAAGATGATAAACCCCCGACCCAACAATACAGACGATCTGAAGGTTGCTATCAAAGCAACCTGGTCTTCACTAACTCCAGGCTGATCGCCTCTATGCCAAGCTGCACTGATGCTGTAATTTGTGCTAAAGGATCCCTGACCAAGTCTTTAGTGCATAAACAAACTGAACTTTTCAGGATTTCTATATTGTAAATCCTTTTTGATTGAGCTTAGGAACTATTCTAAAATTCTGATACGTCCACTCTATGATTTAACGTCCTTGAAGCATAATAACAGCCAAATCATTTATAATCCTCACCCTTTACAATTCAGTAAAAGGCATTTAAATTTTTTTATGTCTCTCACACTGCCATGGCAAAACTATTTATGTTGGCATGTCTGTGTAATGTATAGCTCAGCCAGTGTCCAAAATCACGATGACTAGGGATGCACCGATACCGATATCTGGTATCGGCCTCGATAGCACATTTTCTAAAGTACTCGTACTCGTTAAAAGTCCCCCGATACCGGGGACCGATACCACGGTCTGGGAAAATGTCCATGTTTGAGCGGCGTGTAAGGGGTTAATCACAGGCGCCGAGTGCCCGCCCCCAGACCCCGGCTGCAGCTCAGAGCGGGGGGAAGGCCAGGCGAGACATGTCAGCCGTGTGGAACTATTTCAAAGTGAATGAAGACGACAAAAACAAAGGCGGACTGCAAATTGTGCTCAGTGAAATTGTCCAGAGGAGGCTCAAAAGGTGGCGCATTTAACACAAGTAATTTAATCAAGCACCTAAAATCCCAACATGACAACGAGTTAAATCATGTTTTTATTAAGTACTCGGTATCGGCGAGTACTGAAATGCAAGTACTCGTTTTCCAAAAAAGTGGTATCGGTGCATCCCTAACAATGACATTAGCATTCAGTGAAACACACCAAATAAAGAGTCAGGAAGATAAATAGCAGCTCTTTATTTTATATTACATACAAGTAAAAACTACAACGGAATAAGTAAATACAAGTCAAGTGCTGAATGGATCTAGATGGATCTGGATTTTAGTGTTTAGAGTTTTCCTTCAAAATGTTCTTCACACCAGAGATGAAATACCTAGAGTGGAAAAGGGAAAATGAGAATATTGAACATTTATTTGGATTACAGTTTTTTAAAGTTTTATTATTTACTACAAATAAGGTATGAATAAAAACTGAAGATGTTGGGAAAAGTACACCAAGTCTACAACCATTTCAAGCTTTTTTCCCTTTGCAGAAATTATTCCATAAATGTAAATAATGGACAATTGGGTTTCGTATTTCATTAGCAACCACATGCAGTTTTTCTATAAAACAATACAACCACTGTGTACCATGGTGCATTGGATGGAAAGGTAATGTGCATACCATGTGAAAATTTGCACTGTTTGAGAGCTTCGTTGAAACCTTCGCACAAGTTGAGGTCTGTCTGAGTAGTAGCGCAGTCGAGAAACTGCCTCACTTCGAAAAGACATGGCCCTGCCTGAGGGGGAGCAGCTCGCACAGTCTCCTACAAGAGAGAGAGAGAGAGAGAAAGAGGGAGATTGTTGTCAAGGTCTATTGTCAAGGTCTGAGGACTAACAATCCTACATAAAAAAAACAATACTATTTAGCTTTATATTTATTATTTTTCGCTGCTGAATTCAATTGGATGTGCCCTTCATTGATAGAATTTATTCCACTTTAATAACTTTACTATTTATTCTATTAAATATAAATCTATTTATTTTTTATATAAAATAGATAGATAGATAATCTTATTTCAATTAATGCAGCTAGTTCATGGATTATACAATAAGATAGAAACAAGGTGCAGAAAAATATTTACGACATAGGTTAAAATCTAAATTAAAAATCACTATGAGAAACGAGGGTAAAAACCATAATTAACAAAAAGGAATACCAAAAGACCACTACCTACGATATGCTATTCACAGTAGTGCAGTCAGGAGAAGCGACATTACAGTGCTCAAGAAGGTATTATGTTGCATCATAATAATATTAACAATAACAGTTTTCATGTACATGATGGGTGTGTACTGTGTAGCCATCCTTATGTATGTGCACCGTGAACGTGAGGACTCACCTGCTGTGCAGGAGCCGGTTTCGTTGTTTCGGATGAGCCGCTTCCACTGAAGGCTCCGGTAAGGGCGCTGCCCATGACGTGGCCCACAGCCGAGCCTACAGCCACACCGGCGGCCGTCGTGGCCATCTGAGCCATGAGACCTGGCTGTTTCGGCTGGGCAGGAGCCGCGGCCACTGCTGATGGAGGAGGAGCCACTGGAGCTGGAGCGTGGGAGTGAGCAGGCGCACTGGCAGGTAAAAAAAGAAATTGGGGGATTAAATAATGGTGTTTGGAGTACACAGTAATTTTAATATGATAGTTGTAAGAGTATATATTGTAAATTACGATATAATGTGTGTAGTATTAGGCAGTATCTGTTGTGGTTGATGAGTTTGGCTGGATTTGTGCTGAAGGTTACATAAGCTTACCCAACAACCGTAACATTTTACGCTCAAGGTAGGAGTTTGACTTTAAGTGACCTTTGGCTTAGTATGAGGACAAACTGCTCAGTTAATAATCAGATAACTCCAGACTTTGTGTTTGCCCTTCACTAAATAAAGAATCAAATCTCAGTAATCCACCAGATCCTTCTGGAAACACAACTTCCCCATGGATTAGACCAGTCTGATCTCATCTCAGTGTTTAAACATACAATATTGTTATTCACTGAAACATTAAAAACTACAGATTAGTTAGGTAGGATTATTTTCCCCAACCGTTTTTAGGCTTTTCCCGCCTATCGCAAGGAGATTGGCTAGTGCATTCGTGTGTAACACCTGCTAGCCAATCCCAGCGAAGCAGGCGGAATAATTTCAGCCAATCCAGAAGCAAAACGGCGGAATACGGGTAAAGAAAACGGCAGCTATCTAATGCGTCAGTGTTAACGACCTAGCTGTATACCAGAATATACTGGACACTGAGTCAGTTTTACCTCGCTGGTGCTGAAGGACGACTCCGACTTCCTCTCGCCATGACTAGAGAAACTTTATCGAAACTGCGTCACTGTATGTTAGCTGAGCTACTGCACGCGGACTGTCCTCGAGCGCTGCAACAAACGGAGAACTTCTGGCAGCCGGTACACGTGCAGGTGACCTTGTGTGGACAAGATGGACGCGCATGCGCAAGCACGCTCTCTACCAAAGCCAAGCGCGCATGGATCACGTGACATTGTGTAACGTTCATTGGATTCAGCTCGTGTTACAGTTTTTTTTAAATCCCTCGATTTGGTACATTGAAATTCTCAAAATAGAAATTCTCAAAATTTTTCTATACATCATCTGGTTATCTGTGCACATTATGAAAGTAATGTGTCGTTCTGCTGAACAAAATGCTAAACAAAAAAAATCCAGTCTCAAGATATTAAAATACTGTACTTCCAAAGATCAATTACAAAGGATTTACAATACAGAAATGTCCAACTTAGAAAAATTCTGTTTATTTATGCACTCATTGCTAGTGATTGGAATCCCGATACGATATTATCACGATACATAGGTACTGATTTGATTAAAGTTGTGATCCTATAAGTATCATGATTTTATAAATATCCTTATTACATTTTCCCCTAATTTTGTCATTTTTAAACCTTTTAAAAGTTTAATAAGTATTTAAATATAGGCCGTTAATATAGGCACTTACTTACAATCAGGCCAGCAACGTGGCCTGGCGACTGATTTTTTTCTTTTATAATAATTAATATATTGCTTATATTATTGTCCACCCAATGTACTAAAGTGATGATTTCCAAAATTGGCATTCAATTACTTAATTAAATATTAATAACAATATTAATCTATTTGTCAATCTGATTCTGTTAGTCTTGACTGGCGTCGTTACATTATGTTCACTCCGTGCCTCCCCAAGGCGATAAAGCGTACTAGGATGGAGAGAAAGTGGCCAGGTGGAGCAGAATGGGAAAGGACATGAAAAAAGAAAGCACTTCAAGAAGAAGCAGCTAAATGTTGCAAAAAATGTCCGATCTATTCAGGGCTTTATAGGCAGGTCTAGGACATTAGTTATTTCTTTGCAATTATTGAACTGCTAGCAAATATTAGATGTAGCACCCCTACTATTGTCACTTAAAATACTATATGCTAAAACACATGAATATTATTTATTTTTAAGTTATATTTGTATTTTAGAAGACAGAAAGACAGGTAAGAAGGGAGCAAAGAGATAAGAACTAAAGTGCAGACGAACAAAAATGTGTCATAAAGTCTGATTTTTCAAAAGATATTTTGTCATAATGTAGTCATTATAATATATACTGTAAACACATATACAGGTGCTGACTCCAGCTTGAACCGACCTGTCCGACCTAAATTGTATTGTGAAAAGGAGGATGTGAGACACCAGACCCAACAGCAGAAGAGCTGAGCTCCATGTCACATCGTATTGCTGCAGTAATTCATACAAAGGGAGCCCCGACCAAGTACTGAGTGCTGTACATGTTCATACTTTTCAGTAGTCCATCATTTCTATATTAAAATCTGAATTTTGGGTTTACACAATCACTGATATATTTAAATTAAAAGAACATTTTAAATATATCTGTCTGTGTGTAATGAATCTATACGTTAAAATTACTGAAATAAATCAACTTTTCGATGATATTCAAAGTTATTGAGATGCACCTGTATATACTATTAGAAGGAAAAAATAAGTCTGTCTGGGAATTCTAAACATATTTGTGCATTGGTGAGTGATTACCCGGCCTTAAATTGTGTCCATGTCCAGCAGTATTGCTTTGATAGCAGCCTTTGGCTCATCTGTATTGTTGCATCAGGTGTTTCTCATGTTCCTCTTATTTCCAATCCTCCATAGATTCTCTACATGGTTCAGACAGCCTTCTTATGTCTGCGGTCATCCCTGCTGCTTGTGCATCTTTACCTACCACATTTACCTTTTAGTCAACTTTCCATAAACATGCATCGATACAGCACCTGTAAGTGATGACCCTCTGTGACTTACCCTCCTTGTGGAGGGTGTCGATGATCGTCTTCTGGACAACTGTCAAGTCAACAGTTTTTCCTAGAATTGTGGTTGAGCATACTGAACTAGACCAAGAGGTATTTATACTGTATAAATAGTAATTTACTGAAACTCAAAATTACATATGCTAATACTTGGAGATGATTTTAATAAGCTCTAAGCCACAATGAGAATGAAAAAATAAAAAAGCTTGAAATATTTCTCTTTGTGCATAATGGTTCTAGAATATATGAATTTCAGTTTTTGATTCAGTCCTAGCTATAGTTTTAATAAAAAAAAATACTTCCAGAGAATATGATTATATTGACAATAAGGTTAAGCATTCTGACCATATTTTAAAGCAGTGAAATATTTGTCATTTATGGCACTGATGGATAAACTCATGATTTTGAGCAGGTCACAGGCTTTCGCAGGTCGTCAATGCTGTTAAATCAGTTTTGCAAATACTTTGGATGATTCAAGAAATGTTCTAAAGCGACAACTGTAATGTCTCCACATAAAGAACTTTTTTCGCCCTCTAGTGGAGCGGTAAGTAATTACACGTATATCATGCATCTCCATTGAGGTTGAGTATACAGTATGTACAGTACATACAAAGCTTTGATAATTGTAAATGTCTAATGAATAAGTAAAGAAGGAAGTAATAAAAACAGGAGGTTAAGTAAATGTTAAATGACCGAAAATAGGTTACCAGGACACTTTACATCGATTGATCGATTCACATATCTCTAGCGCGTGCTTTCTCTTGGTCAGGAAAGCAGTGGATCTAGAGCCTATCCTGGGAACACTAGGTGTGAGATTAGAGAATTTACCACACATGGGACACTTTAACAAATCTAATCTGCTTACCTACATGTTTCTAAACCAAAGAACCCTGAGGAAAGCCACATGGAATTGAGGTACCCATAATAACGCAAGATGATTTAACACTTTCAGAGTTCCAGGTGTTAATCATGACGGCCTTTTCTGCGTAAGCATGCAGATCTCCCACAGACAGTAGTCTGAGCTCAGGATTAAACCAGGGATCCTAGAGCTGTGAGGCAACAATGCTAATGATTTAGTTTAAATTCGATAATAGTAAAACACTACCATGAAACAAATCATAACCACCTTAAAATGTGTTGTTTTATCTGCGCTACTTTATAAACACTTTGCACCTAGAGTTTATAATGATGGTAGTACTGCAAAAAAGACAATACAGTTTTATTGAAGGTGGAATTCTCTAACATGCTGGTAACCGTCTGTTACCAGAATATAATCCCTAAAGTTTTAATAATAGTAGCACTTTCTGACATATTGTAAAATTATTCATCAGTTCACAGGTCAACTGTTAAATAATTTCATTTAAATTAACCATGCAATCAAATAAAATTTACAATAAACTATACAATTGGAAAAAACAAACAAAAAAAACTTTAATACTTAGTACCAACCGACACGTTGATGGCAGTAGTAGCACAGATTTATGGGATGACCCATAAAGTGGCGAAACATGATGTATTTTTGTATTCACTAAAAACTTTGGGTAAAGAATGAGGGGTAGGATGAATTTGTCGGATGAAATACCCGTCACTGGTCCCAACAGCTGGCCAATCAACAGGCCCAACTTACGATTATACTTATACTTTTTGTCTAGCTCTGACAGTAGATCTCAAAAAAACTTGAATATCACCGATATATTTGTAAGTTAATACAAATTTTAAACTCTCATATTCCAGATTTATTAAATGTAAAGTTAAATACTTGAAAATATTTAAATATTTTGACGATGATGGCTTACAGCTTATAAAAATTATAATGTGTCTTAAAATATTAGAATATTTCATTTAAAATTTGAGTAAATTACTATTCATACACTATAAATACTTTGCATCTCTCAGTCTAGTTCAGTGCAAACAAAGCACAATTATGTGAAGGCTCCTAACTTTGACATTCTTTGACAAAGTCTGGAGGAAGAGAGGAGTGGTACAGAATCCTAGTTGCCTGAAGTCCAGTGTGAAGTTTCCAGTCTGGAATGATTTGGGGAGCCCGGTCATCTGCTGGTGCACTGTTTCATCAGGTCCAAAGTCAATGCAGTTGTCTACCAGGTGATTTTACAGCACTTCATGCTTCTAGTTGCTGACAGTTCTTCTGGAGATGCAGATTTCCTTTTTCAGCAGTACACCTGACCAACACAAGCTGCTATTAAAGGTGCTATCAAAGCAACCTGGTCTTTAATAATGCCTCAGCAGTGCCACAGGTTTATTGCCTCCATGCCTCGATGCAGCAATTCGCTAAAGGAGCTAAAGGAGTCCTGACCAAGTATTGAGTGCATAAATGAACAGAATTTAGAAGGTATTTTATTTTTTATAAGCAGTCATTTAAAAGAATAAATTAATTAATTTGTTGAGCTATTAATCAACAAAAATTAAAACAAAGTGCTTTTTTCACATTACATGTAATGAACATAGAATACGAGTTTCACTTTTTGAATTGAATTATAGAAAAAATATAATTTTCCATAATATTCTAATTTTATGTCCTGTACCTGTAATGAGATACAAGTCAAGTACAGCGGAACTTAAAGAGATACTTAGGATCGTGAGATATTATATTCTCTGATTTGACCCTGACTAATGGTGACAAAATCTCCAAGGGGAGGGGAAAAAAAAGCACCTTTTTTTTTTCTATATCAGTAGAATCTGACTGTACAGGAAGTCAGTGAATTAGCTGCAGTTATAAAGCAGGCTTGACTTAATAAGATTGTATGAATATGTACAGTTAGATTTTAGAATAATGGTGTGGTATAGAAAAGAAAGTATCTGATGTAATATTTGTTTTAGTGCAAAGTGCACTGATAGCTCCCAGTATAACTGCACTGTAAGGAAGCCAGGGATAGTAAATGGTTTCATCAATTTCTTTGATGGAAGTTTCAAGGTAAAAAGTCAAATAAACTCCCATGTTACAGTTTTGTTTTCTACCTGCATGTTCTTACACTTAAACAACTAAACATTGACATTTTTAGGATGGTGGTGAAGTGTCTCTCCTTAGGGTGCCATGTTTGTGAGGCTCCAGTTATTTACTGACAGCTGTGTCCCAATCCATTACATTGACTCCAGATTTCATCATCGCCTCGCGTCTGTATGTAGGAACCTGAAGCATGAATATGAAGTCAGACAAGCTTTAGAGAAAAAAAACAAATAAATAGTGGAAACAGATTAAGTAGTCCATTTTCTTATTTTATTTCTGTGTTAATACAATAAATATACAAAACTCAAACTATTCAACATGCGACTGCAGAGGGAGACAAGAGTGCATTTGTACAGTACGATGGAATTATTCAGGACGACAGGCAACCACTCGTCAATTATTATTCTTTTTTGTCTTTTTTTTTACAAAATATACAAATATCCCTTGGGTTTGCTTGAACGGACTTCGCATCACCACCTCCTCAGTGTTTCAACTAATAATGTCATTGAGTTAAAATCACAAATTAAAAGCCACAAATCCAACGCAACACACGCACAGGCTCACGTTTGATCTTTTCTACGGACTTTTCCGTCTCGATTCGTATTAATATAGAACAAACATTCAGGTGCCATTTGTTGAAATGAAGTTCTAAAAAAGAAAGAACGACTTGCAGCAGCTCATCTTGAGATGATGGAATTGGAAACACTACAATAGCAAAAAAAAAAAGTTTTTAAAATCAAGCTATGAGCAAAAGGTCTCTAATGTACGTGTTCACGTGTCTGAGAGTTAACATCCAAGTATCAGTTCTGAAATCAATACTGTATAGTGATGACTGAAGCTACCACACACACATACCCACACACACCAACACACAAATACGGTCTCAAAACACAAGCAACTCATAGTCTTGAGATACTTTTCAGATAGATGTTTCTCAGTACTCAAGACTACAAGGTTGCATTCATTAATGAGAAATACAAAAACATAATCTAAAACCTAAACTGTCCTGTTGGACTGAAATGATAAGACTACTTCAATTTATAAACCTATGTGAAAATCACTTGCTGTGGAGCTCATTCAAATTCATTCAATACACATTCTCTTTCTCTCTCTCACACACACACACACACACACACACACCCCATAACCACCAACACGAAGGCTAGCATGCTATAATCTTTCTTGGGTTTTCTGCGACCCTGAAGCGTGCCATTTGTTTATACAGATAGTGTTTTCTTCTCTTGAGGCTTTACTTTTCACCGGCATCCAAAAGCTTCAGATCCAGAGCTGAACCGATGGCTTAGTGAGCTTCTCAAGCACGCTTAACCCAGGTTTTGTTTTTGTAGGTCGTCAAATAAGCCTCAGAAGCAAAATGAAGGAGCTTCGACATATTTTCAGAAAAGCAGGAACAGCATGTAAGGCAGATTCGGAGATCAAAAAAAAAAAAGCAACAGAGGAGCCACCTGAGTCTCCCACCGGGTGCAATCAGTGAGGGACATTCCTACTGGCCAATGAGGGGTAGGAATGAAATGCTTGTTGGTGTAAGATATTACTGGATATTTTGTTGGTGAACTGGATGGTGTTTCAACCCTTTGTTCGCTCACAGATGTTTATAGCAAGTGAACAGAATCCTTTGCTGACATCACTTCCTGTTTTCTTTTTGTTCATGGGCAAGCACAGGATTGATCTGAATGGACAACTGGGAAGTGGATAATGGGATAATGTCAAATGCGTGCACACACACACACACACACACACACACACACACACACACACACACACAAAACCTCAACAGCCAGTTGAGTCCATCCACTTTGTGAAAAGAGTAGCGTCTCAGTTAGCCAATGGAGTGCACCGAATCGATGAAGGGGCGTGGTCTGGGATCCTCCACATCTGAAACAGGCTTACAGATGACTCACAAGTCAAAGGAGTATAATAAGAAAGAATGAAAAAGGGAACGTGGGACGAGCTTAAAGCTGGGCCTGCTCTCTCTCTCTCTCCTAACCAATCAGAATTGCTCTTTGAATGCTCCACGCGCAGCGGTCGAGGCTGCGTTAGCGGCGGCTGTCTGCACTGTTTTGTTGGACATGACGCCGGTGGCGAATTCCTGTTGGGCCTTCTCAAAGCTCGCACCAGTGGTCCGATACAGCCCGTGAACCTACAAACACACACATCATAGAACAACTGTTGTAATGTCTTTAGATACATTTCCAATAGATAAGTATTCTACTGAGAAGCAACAAACACACCCAGGCAGAAAAAACAAACAAACTGTAACTCACACTCTCCATTATCATTGATTGTACAAATTCGCTTTAATTACTTATTACTGCACATTCTCTTTATCTGTATTCCCCGTTTCCTCTCCTCATACAAGCAGCTTTACCTTTTTAAACATGATGAGAGAGATGACAGCTGAGGCGGTAAACAGAGCAGCAATCAAGATCATAATGATGCCCACAGGAATGCTTTTATTAAGGCCGGTCAGTGCCGAGATCCAACCACTAGACACAAAGTGTTTTAATGTACAATTTCATTAGCATGAGAAAATGACTTACAGGAGCAATTCTAAAGCTACTTTAATAGAAAATAAGCATGTGGGAATACCTGACTCCCCAGCCTGCGATGCCAATGGCCTGCATCACATGGACACCGAACTGACAAATATAGACGAAGAAAAACACAAAGAAGCGGAAAGAGCTGTCACTCCTGCAGACAGATAGAGAAAGAGAGAGAGAAAGTGAAAATGATATTTAAATATTAAATATTAGTAAGGGTGTTTATCGATAAAACTCATTAATTCATATGTACTGTTGTTTCATATAATATACAGTACTGTGCAAAAGCCTTGAGCTATTCCTTATATTGTCATATATTATATACAATTGTATTCAATTATGTAGATTAAATGAAAGAAAATAAAATGAAAGAAAAAGAAAATAGGAACGAATATTTAACATCCTGCAAAGTGTTTAAAGACAAATGGTTCTTTATGCAACAAACTCATTTCCCCTCTCGTCTGTTCCAGACGCTCAGCATTCAGTATTAGCAGTATACTAATCACTGGCCTGATCCGTCATCTGCAACTTTTCCCGCACTGATTCATGCCTCAAGTTAGATGTTTTTTGTGCTTGAATGAATTTTAGGTCACGGTCAGGTACAGGGACTGGACTGAAAATGGGGTCAGGGGTAGCTCAATGGTTACAGCATTGGACTAAGGTTCAGAAGGGCCTAGGTTTAAACCCCATTACCACCAAATTGCCCCTTTTGGGCCCTTAAGGAAGGCTCTTAACCCTCAACTGCTCAGATGTATAACAAGATAAAAACAGGAGTTGCTCTGGATAAGGGCGTCTGCCAAACAGCGTTAATGAAGAAGAAAAAAAAAATTGAAAATATAAAACCTTTTTCTGCATGTTTTGGTCGTGTGAAATGCCTTATAATGTCCCAAACATAAGTGGTTATCTGATTGGCTAGGAAATTGCACATCACCAAAGGGGTGTTCCAGTGTGGTTTATTTAAAACTCCACTCACTGAAATGAAATGTTTTAAAGAAGAGTGAAACTGAAAGAAAAATCAGTCATGGCAGAATCTGAGCTTTATTTCAGCTGGAACATTAACAGACACATTTTGGAGTAGTTTAATTGGGGAGGTTTAAATGATCCCGTGTGTACGTTACCTAAATGCTCCATACAGAGGTCTGTACCAGCAGACGAATGAGCAGGGAGTGAAGAGCATGAACCACAGCATGGCCAGGCCAAAGTCAACACCACGTGTTGAATCTACACAAAACCACGCCAAGCACCCGAAGATGTTCAGAAACAGTGTCCCCGTGTGGACTGGAAAAAATGAAAAAGAAAATACATACATCAGATCTTCAACAATTCAACCACCAGGAAAGCATTACTCACATTTAACACTTCACCTAATAACACCACAAGTTCCTGAGTAAGTGCTAAAAGCAGAGAACTGGTGCATTTGAGAGGTTTCACCCCGCCCTCCCACACACACACACACACACTTTATACAAACTAAAAAGAAAAGAGAACTATCAGTTTCTGATCAGCATTGGATGAACTAAATCCTCACATACTTTCCATTTCTGAATTAGCTCTTAGCTTTATCCATATTTCTTCAGATTTTTAAAACTCATTTCTATTTTTTTATTCTGAAAAGCAACATTGCAACAATGACCAAGTGTTAAAAGCGTTATATAAATAAAAATGAATTAAAATACCAGTTTCCTAAAATAAAAATGACTTTTTTGACAATTTTATTTGTCAAATATACAACCATACAGAAGATGGTACAGCATACAGCGAAATGCTTATATGACTGTCTGTTATCTAAAATAGAAAGATTTCACTACAATGAAAAAATTGCATGATAGAATAAAATACACAATAAAATAAAAAAGGCTTGGAATTAAGTTACAAAATAAAATAGAATTAAAATAGAAATTACACAAGAACAGAATGTGCAAAAAGGAAAGTGAGGTATAAAAATTAAAAATATAAAAATCAAGAAGTGTAGAAATATGTTGTGTGGGTATGACGGCAGCAGTATTATTATTTATTTATTTACAGTATTTATTTATTGATTTTTTTGGATTTTTCCCCAATTGTCTCCCTAATTTAGTGGTATCCAATTCCTCCCCGTCACTAGGGGGCTCCCACATTAAGGCTACTACTACCATTCAGCCGGGAGGGCCGAAGAC